>APFE030140557.1:0-15300 GCA_000404065.3 Pinus taeda | reverse complement strand
TCTCCCACTTGGAGACTGATTATAGCAACTTCAACGTTGCTTCATTTGATGGAAAATGACTCCACTTTGGACCTAATTATTTCTCATCTTCATCATCATACTTGAAGACCAATTGAAACCGAGCAAACTCTCACTTTCTCCCTGGTTACAAATTTTGTTAACATATCTACAGGATTCTGGCTAGTGTGTATCTTTTCCAGCTTCAATTGTCCATCTTCCAACACTGACCATATGGAATGATACTTGAGTTGTATATGTTTTTTCTTGGAATGAAATCCAGATTTCTTGCAAGATGCAAGGCACTCTAGCTGTCACAGTATAACCTGCCCAACTCCTGCTTCTTACCCAATTCATCCAAAAACATTTGTAACCAAATCATTTCTTTACTAGCCTCTGTAGCAGCAACATACTCTGCTTCCGTTGTTGAGAGTGCATCAACACTTTTCAATTTTGAAACCCAACTGGTAGTTGTTCCACCTATAGTAAACACATACCCTATTGTGCTCCTCCTGTTATCTCTATCACATGCGATATCTGCATCAACACATCCTTGTAGAGCAATGTTTGAACCACCAAATCATAATGCTTGATTTGTGGTACCTCTCAAATACATGAGAATCCACTTCACCGCCATCCAAAGTTCTTTTCCTGGATTTTCATGTACCTACTTACAACTCCCACTGCATGTGCAATATCAGGCCTTGTGCAAACCATTGCATACATTAAGCTTCCAACTTCTAATGCATATGGAACTTTAGACATATTGTTGGGCGCCAAAAATGTCATACATTACCATACATTTTTCACCTATGCTTCCATTATATCACTCACTATTCACCACCTTGTCACTCCATTTTCCCTATTATTCACCATTAATGGGTCTCATTTATATCTTCCAAGTATTATTTATTTTCAAGCATTTTTAAGAGAAATTCTTGATTAAATATTAGAAAATAATATATTTTACTTCATATATGGAAAGTGGATTGTTTTTGTGACATGTGTAGGTTCCAAGGAAGCTTCCAAGACACCTTTATGTGGCCTTGAAGGATCAAATTCGAATTTGAGAAGATAAACCTCATGGAGAAGATCAAGGAAAAAAAGGGGTTATGTGTCTAGATGGTTGAGAGATGTATGGAACTAAAAGAGAGATTAGTGGATCATCATTATGAGTTTTTTATCCCATTCCATTGTATAAATAGGAGTACAATCTCCTTCATTTGTAATCTTAGAATTTTCATTTGTAATCTTAGAAAGTTGGTTTGTACATCATGATGGAGATTTTGAAATAAAGACTCATACTTTGATTTTGTTGCTTCTACATTTGAGTTCCCTTTGAAGAGATGTGCTTGTGGAGTTATGGAGGGCCCCCATGGCCTTACTTGCATGCTTATTTTAGGTACAATTTAATTTATGTTTCAAATGTATTTAGATGTGTGATGATTTCTGAATGAATATTGGTTTAATTCTAATCTACATATGAAGGGACACAAAGGAATTTAAGTTAAATTTCCCTTCTATTTGATCTTGAACTAAAACTGAATTTCATTCTCCATTTCATATTTGAAGTTATTTATGCATTTCTTGTTTGAAGCAATGGTGATTGTGATATAGTAGAATTGTGAAGAAGGACAATTTGGACCTCCTTAGTTAGGAGCTTCTTCTTTTACATCTTCTGCATCATAAGCCATTGTTGATTAGTGCTCTTAGATTTATCTTCATGAAAGTAGTATTGTAGGGAAGGACAACCTGGTTCTCCTAAGTAAGGAGCCTCTTTCCTCATATATTACATAAATGAATTAGAAATCTTTCTAGATCTATATATTTTAGATAGGCACTTCTAAGTTTACCTTCCCGGGTTGACATTAAATTAAACTCTAATTTGCATCCACATTTTAGACCCAACACAAGTCATATACTTTCATCATCAAAAGAACTTAAAGATATGGATGACAATGAAGACATTTACATCATTGAAAAAAGTCAAACTAATCAACCTCCTCACTCATTTTCCCCTAAATTTTACTAATTTCCCATAAGTACTAAAGGCACCAACAATCTGAAAGTTAAAGGGGCTCAGAGCATTTCTTTGACTTCTGGAGGGACTGGACCCCTTCCTAATAACTTGTAAGGCCTTAGTGCTAAAGCCCCCTCATCAAAATTCACCCCCTCCATAATTCATTCATTCCCTTCAAATCCTTTTCCCAGAGTAAAATCACTCTTTTACTTAGGAAAAATAAATGGTTCTTTATAAAACCCCCCCAAACATATTTTAGCCTAAGTCACAATGTTGGATGATGAATGCATTTTCGGAAACATTTACTTAGCACATTTTCTTTTCGCATGGTCATATTAACTTTTAATTCTTATTATTTATTTAACTCCTGAAACAAATTACCCTTTCCCGTATTATTAATAAAAATCCCAAAATAAATAAATATCCCGTCTCGATGGTTTGCAAAATAAACCATAATAAAGTTAATTAAGTTGGATTAATTAATCGAACTGCGATTAATTAAGAGCCAAAACCCCCAACGTGTTAAAAAGGATTTAATTAATCACATGGATTGATTACTAGCCTCTCCGCCAATACATTCACCCACGATATCATTAAAGTTATTAATTATGTTGATTATGCCATCAGGTCCCCTCCATTAACTCCCTAACCCTTGCCGCTATCGACTACCATACGATCTGCCTTCCCTCATCCAATGACTCTCACTCATATCGCGTGGGTCTTTTGGTCGAACATTAACCACTCGACACAAGCTGTTTTGACTTTTCGCCGATGCTATGTGTCATCCAATTTGTGGCATCGTGCGACCCTTTGCCAAAACCACCAACTTCTCAAAAGTTGTGTCGTAAAAAACATTACCGCTTCTGCTTACCGCCTCTGCTAAACGACAAAGTGTCCCATCGGTTAGTTGACGCCAACTAGCATTTTCCCATTCACCTGCCAAAAGTTATTGAATTTGTGCATAAAACAAAAACACTCATTGTTTTCCCTTTTTACCGAGAAAAGAAACTTCTGCCTTCCATGCATGCACAGAGTACGTCCAAACCAACAACTTACTCCCAACTACCAAGCACCATCAGTCGTTGAACTCCAAGCCATTGCAGACTACTGTGCGCACAAAGCAAAGCATTCACCACAGCCATTTGTCCCTTCAGTCAACCATACGAGGTATTTACTGCATTGCCTTCTAGAAACCCTATTTTCGTGCTAAAATCTCCACCAAATTACTCTAAAGTCAAGTAATCCAGTACAATTAAGCTGTTTCTAAGCCCCAAGGCTTCCCGAAGCATCTGTTTTATCTGAAATCCTTGAAAACCACAAATTTCTTCCTTGAATACACAAAAACCAAGGATGGAAGCTCCTTTCGCCCTAAATGTCATGCCAATCACTACTCCCCACAGGGATTTGGACCACCTTCCCTTGGCCGATAAAGACTTTCAAATCAAGGACCTTACTTTTGATGAAACCCCCTTGAAGATATACTGCAAGTATCAGGACAACTATCTGAAAAATGCTGATAAAATAGGTCTTTGGGAGTCAAACCTACCTAAATATCAATTCCCCACTATCCATATTTTCTCAGATATTGTCCACCAATGCCATGCAAACTACGATCCCAATATGAGAGCTGTAATGTCCCCTGACCAGAAAGTCCTTTTCACCATTACATCTGAGTCTACAAATGAAATGTTGCAATTACAACTTGGCTAGGACCTCACTCCCCTTTCCATTGCCGATTTACTTGAAAAATCTTCAAGGTTGCCCAGTTCCAAAATTAACTAAGTCAGTTAGACTTTCATTGAAGAAAAATACAGATCAAAAGACCCCCCTCCTTACATGTCATGTGTCTTTACTGGTCTGGGCAGGGATATTGTCACCATGTTTTGCTTACATTATGGGTTTTACCACTAGTGAGTATGTATATGAAATGACCTTTGCCTACATGTCTATTCTCACCCCTGGCCAACCTCCTGCAACCAAATTTGACTATGCTGCATTCATTGCTGATAAGATGCATGACCAAATCATGAGATTAGAGAACGAGAGAGTATTTAAATATTATTCGGTCCTTTATCATATTTTCCTCTACTACCAAACTGATAAATTCCCTTTCTCTTTACAAAAGCTTGACACTAGAGGGAACCCTAGGTTAGTCATCTTTTGGGTTTCCATTTTTCATTATTCGCCTTCTTCTCCCCATCCTTATACAAATTTATTGATCAATTTGTGCATCCAGTAGTACCATGTTGAGAGGAAGTCCCCCTCCTAGAATCAGTGATGATATTAAGAGAATTCTTCAGTTATCCAAGCAATACAAGGTTGGGGACTAGTACTTGTACCAGAACCATACTGAGATCAGAATTTATGGGTGTGAGCCGCCTCCCTTTAAACTGCCCAAATACCTCCCCATGTGATTATTTGCCCTAGAATATTACAGGCAAATGATCAATTCTAATGAAATCCACTTTATGAAGACTAAGAAGAAAGCTCAGCTAAGGATAAAGGATCACCTAGGCCCATTTATTTGCAACAACAGAAAAGCAGGGGAAGAGGCAGAGGAAATCCTTGAGAGATTGAGATTGAAAAAGAGTTTCATATGGCCTTATGATCCTAATAGATTCACCTGTGACAGAAGGTAAAAGTATAAGCTATCCCCCTACATCCATCATAGAATTCCATAGATAGAACAATATGCAAATCAAAATGAATGGGTGGAGGAAACACTTATAAACAAGATAGTACACAATTTGAAGTAGAAAATGTTTTGAAAGATTTGGAAAGAAGACTTGATCTGGATTCCTTTGTACAAGCGCTTGGAGAATCTTCACAGAGAACAACACAAGAGCATAGTGCACAAACATTAGGGCAACCTGAGATTTCAGGACAGGGAAAAGATTCAGGGTCACAAAGCATTTCTGAGGAGTTGACACAGACTGATACAAACATGGGCAACCCTCCAGTATTGCAGACCCTTGTTAATGAGGAGTGAATTCAAAAAAGAAGTTGGAATGAGGCTAGCCCCTCTACAGTGCCATTGGACCAGGTATATGTAAAGAGGCAGAGATTGAATCCTCTGTCCGAATAGGAATATGAAGAGACAAGAAGTGACATAGTGCAGACAACACTAGTAGGGGAGACACCATCTACCTCTCAAACACAGGCACTAAGCAGACAAGAAAGTATAGAAGTGTCATCACTAAGGACAACTTCAGAGCAGAGCCAAGATTTGAAAGAAAATTACAAAGAGATTAAAGCTAGGAATGAGAAGCTCAAAGCTCAAACCAATGCCCAATATCTGAAAAATGGCTCCTACAAATCAGACAAGGTTGATGTCAGCTTTTGACATCAAAGAGGGAAAGATGTAGATGATCTTTTTGAAGCCAACAATACAACAACCAAAGTCCATGGTTGATTATTTAAAAACAATTTTTGAATTTCTTGCCAGAGACATCCGCCCAATTGATCATATTGAGATCCATAAGCAAACGGGTCAGATGGTCTATTCCACATTGACCAGTAAAGCCATCGCTGCACAATAGTTGTAGAATTCTCTGAATAATACTACAACACAGTTACAGTTGGAAAAAGCCTCTTCTCAGGCTAAGGACACCAGGATAGTAACATTAGAAGACTTGGTGGTTGAGTTGGGACATGATCCCAAAGATGTTAAAGCAACTGAAAGATTGATAAAGAAAAAGAATGATGACATTGCTGCACTCAGGAAACAACTCAAAATCCCTCCCCTCCTACTGCCACAAATTGCAGAAGTAATTGAGGAACAAAACAAGGAAGAACTTATGGATTTGGTCCAAAAGTTGAATGAGCAGTTGAAAGAAATAGAGAAAAAACAAGAAAAAGCTTTGCAGTCCAAACAGGACGAGCTGACCACCATTCCTCGGACTGTAATACCAATAATTTCTACAGCAGTGCCATCTACTATTGCAACATCTTTGGCACCCAACATTTCCCTAGCAATATCTCTGCACGCGTTCCTTTTGTACTTGTTGGTGGAATCCTGCCAAAAATCAATCCTCCTCTAGCTCCATGATTTGTGCGAGCTGTTTTTCCAAGGCCTCGCAATCCTCCATATCTGTCAAAGATGCTATGCCCAGAATAGGCACAATGTATTCCATAGGCATTACTGCTTCAAGCCCATAGACTAATCTGAATGACATTTTCCCTATCAACTTCTTATAAGTTGTCCTATAAGCCCATAGCATTGTAGGTACGCTCACATCCCAATAATTTTGCTGCGTGTTACATATATTTGTCAGCGCGTTCTCCGAAATTTTGTTAAAAGCTTTGACTGTCCCATTTTCCTGCGGGTGATATGGTGTACTCTTCTGATGGTATACCTGGAATTCTTCTGTCAATGCACTAATTGTCTCATTTAGAAAGTGTGTACCCTTGTCACTCATCAAAACTTTCAAGCATCAAAACCTTGTTAAGACATGTTCAAACAAGAATTTTACTGTTGTAGCCCCTATACAATCCTTTACTCTTTGTGCTTCCGTCCATCTGGTTAAATATTCCATCGCAATGATAATGTAGCATGCGCCCATTTTCTTTCCAGGTGGCTGAATTGGTCCAATAAAATCAATTGCCCACTTCTAAAATGCCTGTAAATATACCTAGGGATGTAGCGGTAGCTCATCCCTTCGTGACAGTTTGTCTATCCTTTGACATGTGTCGCATGCCTTACAGTATGCTTTGGAATGATTGTGTGAACCGAATTGGATCCTAGAACACTCTCTAAGTTTTCATGAACTCTGTAAAATTCATGCCAAAGTTTCAGAGTCTTATAAAGATCGAGCTTATCAAAGATATCCTCGTAATAGTTGCAATTTGTTATTAGTGCAGAGCAACAAGGACCCTTAGTCAAGTGCACAGACCGTCGGCCCATGGTAACGTGCACTATCACGAATTAGCAGAACGGGAGGTCATTTCAAGAAACGAGGGTAGTTTATAATATGCGATATCATGAATTAGCAGAACAGGGGGTCATTTCAAGTCACTAATCGGATATCGCAGGGTAAACCCCTCAAAGAAGGAAAAGCCCCAAGTGCCCGGACCCGAAAAATCATGAAATGCAACGGATAGTGGTGATTCCGTTAGAAGCAGGGCCCACAAAAATTGGCAGAATATCGGAAGGGTTTCGAGCGGTAAGCGGTTTCAACCAAGTCTAGCCCAATTCCACACAATGGGTGCCACGCGTCGAGTGGAAGAGAGAGAAAACTGCTCACATCGGACGATTAAACATCATGTTGCTTACCCGCCCGATATGGATGGAGGCCATAGGATCTGGGGGCTCCAGATCGACAGCGGAAATGCATTCCGATGTTTGACCAAACCTGACGAGGTAAATAGATAGAGATGTATAGGATTTGAAGTCTGACGTGGACGATGCATTGGCAGAAGGACATGTTTCGCGGGCATTCTTGGATTTAACGGAATGAATGGTCGTTTTGAAAACTTCCAAGAGAACTGACACTCAGTTCGTTATGAAAAAAGTGGCCACTTCCCTGTGAGGTGTTATACAATGATGATGACGTAGAACAGAGGAATTCAAATAGAAAGAGATAGGGGAACCATAAAGCCATGAAGCGAAAACGAACAGTCAGGAAGAAGATTGGCTTTAAAGCCACGAACTGACAGAGAGAGAGACAAGTAAGTTAGAAGCGAAAAGCTGAGAGTAGAGAACAGAGAGAAGAAGCTAGGCTAACCTGCAGAAGCAAAGGTAGCATTGAGTCAGAGATAGAGACAGAGAGAGTCAAAGAGTCTGTGTACTCCAGAAAAGGCTTGAGAGGTTCAAGCAAACTCCTCTGTAAGTGCATGTCATGTATTGAATCTCAGATTGGACTCATACCATTGTGACCCATAGGAGGTCGAAAATCAATAACGAGAGTCTGTGTACTCCAGATAATTGGGGAATCCAAGTACAGTCTTGCTGATTTCTGTCTGTTGAGTGAGACTCAAATTGAGCTCACTGTTGTAAAAACTCTGCTTTGAAAACATAATAGAGAGGCCACCTGATTTGAAAATCACTTATGTATGATCTCAGTTAATTAATGTAGGTATTATAGACTCATGCATTGGGATATCCCTATGTTATTTTAAGCAATGGATCAATAAGATTGTGAAATACACAAGCATTAGAAAATAGCAAGAGAAACACAGCAAGTAAATTCAACAAAAAAACACAACAATTTAATAAGGAGTTCACCCAATCATCCTGGGCTACGTCTCCTGGTCCAGCTTTCAGTGGTGGCCTTTTCTAGTGTGTCTTTAAGTAGGTTTTTTACAATGAGGAGTTCAATTTGAGTCTCTTGTCACAGATGATGCTCAGTAGGGTGGTACTTGGATTCCCCAAGCCACTGGAGTACACAGACTCCCCCTTACTGAGTCTCGACCCCAATTGGTCTTAATGGGATGAGTCCAATTTGGTACTCAGTTCTTGACAAATATCCTCACAGGGATTGCTTGAACCTCTCAAACCTTCTCGGTTCCATCTACTCGATGCAGCCTTAGCTCTGCAAGTGAGCTCAACTTCTGTGTTCTTTGCTTCTTGCTTCACTATCTATTCTGTCTCCTCTCTGTTCTCTGTCTGTTCATGGCTTAAAGCCAATCAATCCCTTAACTGTTTGCTTCCTCTTCTGACTCTTCAGATCACCTGCCTCCATCCGCTAGAATTCCCTGCTTCTGTGTCATCGTCATTGTGTAACATTTCACAGAGAGGTGGCCACTTGTCCCCTTACGAGCTGGGCGCCAGCTTTTCCTCGAACGGTTGTTATTTCGGTTATTCCATGAAATGATTCATCCACTAGCTCATCGGTCATGTCAGACCCCAAATGCCATATGCCTCAGCCTATTCTTCTGTCAAATCTGGTTTCCCATCAGGTGCAACCTCCGCCATTGATTTAGGGCCTCCAGATCCTATGGCCATCGCTTTTATCACACAGGTGAGTTACTCGACCGTTACCCTGTGATGAGAGTGGTTTTCTCTCTCATCCGCCAGACACACATCATTCAATGTATGGCATCGCTTGGTCCTCTGCCAAACCTACTTACCGCTTAAAGTGCTTGCGATATCCTGTCGGTTTTTGGTGCGGGACCCACCTTCTAACGGTTTCGGTATTTCCGCACGGTTTTCCCTGTTTTTCACATGACCAGGTGTCGGGGATTTTCCTTCTCTGAGGCTTTTATCTTGTGATACACGTATCAGAAATCACCTCTGTTTTCTGATCTGGACTCCCTATTTGCTAGTTTGCGCCACTACGTGGTCTCCATGGGCCAACGGTCAGCACGCTTTGACCGAGGGTCCTCGTTGTTCCCTATTGGCTACAAACTGCCACTGTCCAGAGGTCCTTCCTGATAGCTCATTGTTTACAAGATTTTGAAGTTTGAAATAATTTGAAACAATCATAGAAACTCTGATAATATTCAAGGATCCAATTCGGATCACCACCACTGAAGGCTGGACTGGGAGATGTAGCCCAGGAGTATTGGGTGAACTCCTTATTAAACTTGTTGTGTTTATATGTTTTTCCTGTTGTGTTTTCTCTAACTGCTTCAGTGTCTGTGTATTTCGCAATCTTATCGATCCGTTGCATAAAGTAACATAGGCACATCCATGCACATGAGTCTGTAATACCTTATTGTTTGTCTTCGATCAATTTCAGATCAAGTGGTATCAGAGCCCTAGGTTGTTAAGGTTAGACAAGCTTGTGCTGGATTTTTTTCTAGAATGCTAACTAGGACAAAGCTCAAATTAGGAAAAGGAGAATTGGCTGAAGCTAACCCAGAAATTGGAAGAGTGGCAGAAGAAAGTCCCTTGGAATTAGACTCCCATTTCATGGATAGTTTCATGACCATGAGAGCCATGGTGGAGGAAATGTATAGAGAATTTAAGAAAGGTAGATATGAAGATTCATTAAAATCCAAACAAGATAAAGGAGAAGAAGAATCTCTCCTCCATGACCATTCTAAAGGAAAAGGGAAAGAATAAAAGTTTCCCACACCTCCTAATAGCCCTGAAAGTAAAAAAGAAAACATCTTTGATTAAATTAGATGTTAAATTTGATTTGTCGATATATGATGGAGAGTTGAATGCAGAGAAGCTGGATAATCAGATTAGACAGATTGATGTGTATTGCAGGGTGCAGAGCTGATTCAGATAAAAGTAAGATTCAGTTGGCTAGCCTACGCCTTGGAGGCAATGCCTTGGTATGGTGGGAAGGCAGGACACAAGCTAACATGAAGAAGCATGGTAAAATTCTTTCTATATGGAGTGAATTTGTTTCTGCAATTAAAAAGCAATTCTATCCACTAGCTTATATGTAGCAAGCCATGATGAGCTGGCAAACTCTTCGCCAACTAAAAGGGAAAAGTGTACAAGGTTACACTCAAAAATTTAGAAAAAGAGCTTTGAGGAATTTCTTTAGACTCATGTGAAACTCTACTGAAATATATAGGTGGTCTACACAGCTATTTAAAGCACACCATTCTCATGTTTAATCCCACTAGCATAGATGAGGTATTTGTTCAAGCTACACATCTAGAGGCTAGAGGCAAGAATGTGAACCCAAAAGTTGGGGGATCGTCTAAACCCACTGCAAGCAAAAACAAGAAAAAGAAAAAGAAAAAATGGAAAGAGAGGAAGACAAATATTGTACAAAAGAGCAATCCTTCATGCACTCACTACAAGAAGGATGGACATAATGATGAACATTGTTGGATTCTGCATTCGGAGCTGAGACCCAAGAAGTTCGATGGCAAAAAGAAGAATATTGTTGCAGCTATTAAAAAAGATTTGGGGTCAGACTCAGGAGATGAAACAACAATCATAACCACAGGTATAAAAGGTAAAAACTCTGAAGCATCTACTAGTAATTTTGCACAATCTATTGATAATGAAGAAAATGAGAGGAAAACGCATGAGCCTTTTCATATTTGAGTTATTTCCAAGCATCAAGAGATTGATACTTTTTTGATAGTGGCTCACAAGTAAATTTAATTTTTGAAGCAATTGTAAAGAATCTGGGATTACTAACCACACCTCGCAAGAAGCCATATCCATTAGGTTGGTTATGTGATAAAGCAAAGCTACAAGTGACTAGACAATGCAAACTTAATTTTTCTTTTGGGTCAGCATTTGTAGATGAGGTTGAGTTAGATATAGTTCCTTTGGATATACGTGGAATTGTTCTAGGAAGTCCTTACTTGTATGATAGGAAAGCTATTTTCTATAGAGCTGAAAACAAGTATCAACTCGTTAAAGATGGAATCAAATACATTGTAAGAGCTCATAAACTCAAGAATAATTATACTCTCCTAAACTTAGGGCAAATGAAAAGAATTGGAAATTCATGTAAACAATTTTTACTGATGGTTGTAAAGGAAGGGAGACCTGATAAAACCAGTATATTTGAGGGCTGTAATGCTAAATAGCAAGTTGATTTAGAAAATGTTGTTTCAGAATATGATATACTATTTCAAGAACCTAAAAGTTTTCCACCCCAAAAGGAAATAGTACATGATATTAATTTGCAGCAAGATGATCCATTGCCTAACATCGAAATGTATAGGTTGTACACTTTAGAGAATGCAGAAATTAAGAAGTAGGTACAAGAGCTACTCAAGAAAGGGTTTACAAGACCTAGCACATCACCATGTGGGTTTCCAATTGTCTTGGTGAGAAAGAAAGGTGGCTCATGGAGAATGTGCATTGATTACCGAGCACTGAATAAGATAACGATAAAAAATCAGTATCCCCTTCCTCGCATAGATGATCTATTAGATCAGTTGAAAGAAGTTGTTTACTTTTCCAAATTGTACTTGCATAGTGGCTACCATCAGGTCAAAGTTGCAGAGAAAGATGCATGGAAGACTACTTTCAAGACAAAGCAGGGATTGTATGAGTGGTTAGTTATGCCTTTTGGCTTAACTAATGCTCCTGCTACTTTCATGAGAGTAATGAATGATGTACTCAGGCCTTTTATTGATGATTTTTTCATTGTATATTTAGATGACATTCTTGTATTTAGCAAAACATGGGAAGAACATTTGAAGCATGTCAAGGAGACTCTAGATGTTTTGAAAAGAGAAAATCTCTATGTTAAGCTCACAAAATGTGAATTTGGCAAAACATATTTGAATTATTTGGGTCATATTGTAGGGGGAAGTGAATTGAAGATAGATCCCTCTAAGGTTGCAATCATTGTAAACTGGCCTAAACCCAAATCTGCTACAGAAGTTAGAAGCTTCTTAGGAGAAACACAGTATTGGAGAAAGTTTATTGCTAACTTCTCCTTGATTGCAGCTCCCTTACATGCATTAACCAGATAGAACAAGGTGTTTCAGTGGGGAGGCAAACATCAAAAAGCCTTCGACACCTTAAAATAAAAGATTAGTACAGCACCAGTACTAGCATTGCCTGATCTTCAAATACCATTTGAGATTGAAACATATGCCAATGCCTATGCCATGGGAGCAATGTTGATGCAACATGGTAAACCCATATGTTATCATTCTGAGACATTTAATTCTATAGTAGTTAATTATCCCACATATGATAAGGAATTGTATGCATTAGTACAGAGCATGAAAAAGTGGAACATTATTTAATGGGCAAAGAGACAGTTATACATATTGATCATCAACCACTTCAATATTTACACTCCCAAACTAAGTTGCAGCAATCAAGACAGTATAGGTGGATGGGTTTTCTACAACAGTTTCATCTTGTCATCAGATATAAAAAAGGCATACATAATAAAGTTGCAAACATGTTGTCCAGACCAATCATAAATGCATCTACTATACTTAAGCATAATTCAGTATTGCATGAAAGCTACAATGAACAGTATGCTCAAGATATAGATTTTAACGATGTATATGCAACTTTGAGTCGCGACAAACAAGTAGAAGAATTAGATTATCATGTTAAGGGAAAACTCTTGTATCATTTTGGAAAGTTATGCATTCCACAAACTGAAAGAGTAAAGATAATTCGTGAAGCACATACTTCTCTAATATTGGGTCACTTTGGTGTAAGTAAAACAGTTGCACAACTGCAAAGATTTTGTTATTGGCCAAAAATGAATGAGACAGTTTCTAGATATATAAGAGGGTGTACTATGTGTGCTAAAAGCAAGCCCAGCAATAGAAACTTAGGCTTGTACACTCCACTACCAGTTCCTTCTCATCCTTGGGAAAGTGCTTCCATGGACTTTGTTGGGGGACTGCCTAGATCTAGAAAGGGTCATGACTATTTATATGTTATTGTAGATAGGTTCAACAAAATGTGTATTTTAATACCTTGTAACAAACAAATTATAGATGAACAAACAACAAAGTTGTTCTTACAACATGTATGGTTCATTTTGGATTACCCACTTCCATTGTATCTAATCGAGATTCCCTTTTTGTTGGGAAGTTTTGATCGAGTCTGTGGGAATTGATGGGCACCAGACTAAAGAAGAGCACAACCTTTCATCCACAAATAGATGGCCAAACAAAAGGGGTCAACAGGACAGTGTTCTAGTTGCTCAGAGGCTATTGTAGCAAGCATACCAAGCTTTGGGATGAACATTTATGTTATGTGTAGCATGCTTACATCCGTGCTAAACATTCTTCTACATAGAGATCTCCTTTTGAGACCTGTTTTGGTTTCACACCAAGGTCTCCCTTGGATTTTGTCTTTGATAAAGACATAGTGGTTGATGGACACAGTGATGTGGACAAGGAAATCAAGTTCATTGAACAAATCCAAGAGATTCACTAGGCAGTACAGGAACAACTAGAAAAGAGCCAAGCCAAATACAAGGCAAGGCATGACAAGCATCGGATTGAGCATAGCTTCCAAGTTGGTGATCAAGTCTGGTTGTATATCAGCAAAGACATGCAAGGTGAAGGTAAGAAGTTGAAGCCAATAAGGTATGGACCTTTCAAGATACTTGAGAAAATTGGTGAGAATGCTTTTCACCTTGATTTTCCAGCTTACATGCACATCTATTCGGTAGTTAATGCAGAAAGCTTGAGACTATTTGAACCTTCATTGATTGAAGATCCCAAAGAGCATAACCAATTTCCTTCAATTGATGATCTGTTACCTGAATATCTCAATGAATTGCAGGAAGATACAGTTCTGGACAGAAAGGTGAGAACTACGCGTAGAGGGGATGTTGAGTACCTCAAGATTGGACTCAAAGGTTCAAAACCAAGTAGTGCGAAATGGATAGAAATTTGGCAAGCGAGGAATCTGTACCCTCACTTAATTGATGCTTAAAAACCAACTTTTGGTGGTCCAAAAGCTTTTACAGTGGGAAGGCCGTGATATGAATTGGATCCTAGAACACTCTCTAAGTTTTCATGAACTCTATAAAATTCATACCAAAGTTTCAAAGTCTTATAAAGATTGATCTTATCAGAGATATCCTCGTAACAGTTGTAATTTGTGATCAACGCAGAGCAACGAGGACCCTCGGTCAAGTGCACAAACCGCCGGCCCATGGTAATGTGCGTTGTCATGAATTAGAAGAATGGGAGGTCATTTCAAGAAACGGGGGTAGTTTTTGATATCCGATTAGTGAAAAGTCACTAATCGCATATCGTAGGGCAAACTCCTCAAAGAAGGAAAAGCCCCAAGCGCCCGGACAAGAAAAATCATGAAATTCAACAGATATCATGCCAATTCTATCAAAAGCGGGGCCCACAAAAATTAGCAGAATATTGGAAGGGTTTCGAGCAATAAGTGGTTTCAACCGAGTCTTGCTCGATGCCACACAATGGGTGCCACGCGTCCAGCGGAAGAGAGAAAATTGCTGACATCGGATGTGTTAGCGCTCAAATCCGCCATAGGCTGAAATAAGGCAAGACTCAAGGCCACATCAAACCACGCTCAACCTCGTAGCTAGCCCTACGAGGACAGGAGAGGGCTCTCTCTGGGGAAAACTCGGCAAAAGATATTCGAAAAGGCTCGAGATGACCAAATTGATGACTGATTTTAGGCTAGGTATTTAGTACAAAGAGTTTAGGATTGATTTTTTATGATTTTGTTGAAATCAAGGGAAAGGCAATTTTGGGTGCGGGGATGAGGCACAGTTTTTGCAGAGGTCCACTTGGGGCAAGATAAGCAATTTTTTTGATGCCTTAAAGTAGGTGAGATGGATAGATCAGACCGGTGAGAGGCTAAGGAGAGCAAGGGGTCTCAAGGATTCTCCTTAAACTGAAGAAAATATAGAATATTAAACAAATTTAAAGGCAGAGCATAGCAATTTCATGGA
>APFE030140545.1:250796-269947 GCA_000404065.3 Pinus taeda | reverse complement strand
TAACCCCCCGGTTCACTACGTAGGTTAGTCGTGGAAAGAATATAACACAACCAAACAATTGTGATAAGCATCCTAAACTTTGGGATGATCATTTTCATTACTTCCAACATGCCTACAATCGTGCCAAACATTCCTCTACACAAGTATCTCCATTTGAATATTGTTTGGGTTATTTTCCAAAGTCTCATTTGGATTTCATTTTTGGTAAAGATATTGCAATATATGGGCATAGTGATGTGGAAAAAGCCAATCATTTCATTGAAAAAATCCAATTAGTGCATCAAAGGGTACAAGAAAAACTAGAGAAAAGCCAAGCCAAGTACAAAGAAAGACATGATAAGCATCATGTTGATCATGATTTCTAAGTGGGAGATCAAGTTTGATTGTACATTAGCAAGGAAAGACTACAAGGTGAAGGTAAAAATCTCAAGCCAATCAGATATGGTCCTTTCAAAATCTTGGAGAATATTGGTAATAATGCTTTCGAATTAGATTTTCCACTTACACACAAATTTATTCTATTATGAAAGTGGAAAAATTGAGATTGTATGAGCCTCCTATGATCATTGATCAAGAAGAGAATGTTTAGATTCCATCCATAGAAGATTTTCCTATTGAATATTTAAATGAGTTGCAAGAATATTCTATTCTTGATAGGAGAATAAGAACTTCATGCACAGGTAATGTGGAGTATCTTCGTATGGGTCTCAAAGGTACCAATACAAGCAAAGCAAGTTAGGTAGAGATCAGGAAAGTGAGGGTGTTATACCCTCACTTAATTGCTGAGTAAAAATAGACTTTTGGTGGTGCAAAATCTTCCACTGGGGAGTGGTCCAGGGGATTAAAAATATGCTAAAAATGAAAGTGCTAAAGATCTCCTGATACCAATTCCAAATCATAGATATAGTTTTTTTTATTCCAACGATGCTTGAATCACCTCAATCTAACATCGTATGAGGAAGTTATCGCGTTCTTAAGTTTGTGGTAAACAACAATAAAGTCAAAGTGCAAGGTTGATTGTGTATGTATAGATGCCACGTGGTAGTTCGTACGATGATGTAATGTTGGAAACATGCAATTACTGAGAAGTATGAGACCCACTCAAATATCGACATGTGGCACGTGCAAGAGGAAACATTTCAATGTTTTTGATTGGTTGAATCTAGACCAATCTCCTTTTTCCACGTGGCCCAATTAAAGGGCGTCATATGGCCCAATTGGAAAGGCTATGTGGCCCTCTTTTTCATCAAAATTTTGGTTGGTTTCACTCTACGGGGCTCGAACTCCTGACCTACAGCCACTGAAGTCAATGTCGCACTATTGGACCAAGTGTGTTTCTCGTTATATGTTATTCGATGATTTATATTTGAATTAATATGATGGAGCAATTGGGGGTGTTTTCATTTTTTCTAGCACCTGTGGCACAAGTGCTTCAGGAGATATAGAAAGCTTCCTAGAGATAGCCTCTCGGTTGATTGTAGACCAGTGCCTTGGACATCTTGAATAGAGGAGTGCATGTAAGATTATCAGTGGGGTTTCTGTTGCACTCCAATTGTCACGTAGTTAAAAAGATAATAAAAGTGGCTTGGTTCAATAGCCCTTTAGTAAGGTAAACTCACGTCAATACGTGGATCCAAATGTGTAGGGGGTAAATCGAGGCAACCTTAAAGAGAAATGTCGTGTTCCGGTGATGGACATGCAACAATAGGTAGCCTCAATATTGGCGTTGTAGTAAAATGAAGAGGAGGAAAGGAAGGAGGGGAATTCAATGCATAGGGTTGTAAATAAGACATAATCCTAAGCAGAAATATTCCGGGAGAAGTATGGAAGACTGAGGAGATGAAAGAGCAGAAAGAGTGGAGCGTGAATTAAGGTTTCATGCCCTATACCTCATGGGTACCTCTATCACCAAACGACGTGAGTAAATCTGTGCTCATACAGGTACTAAAGGTAAAACATAAGTAAATCTGTCTTGTACATAAGTACTGTAAGTTATATACTAACACAAGTAAATATGTAATATGCAAGGGTACTATTCACTATTTAGCGGCATAGATATAACCATGAGAGGATGAGACCAACAACTTCATTACACAATTTCGAAGAAAGAAAAACATATATGAAATGAGGTTTACAGAGGGGGAAATATACTGCGCATTGCTCTGATTAGAATCACCAAAGAGTTTCATTAATCCAATATGATTCCAACATACCAATCCATTTCATTTAGCAAGATATTGCTGAAGCCCCTCATGAACAAGTAAATCGAACCAAAAGTGGAATCTCAAAATTTTGACCTCTGCGGGTTCAAAATTTTGGAACCATTATTAAGTGTTTCTTCCCCCTATTTATAAGAAGAGGGGGAGCTAGAATTAACAGCTACAAAATATCCCAGCTCGAGTTCCAACGATCTGATAGACCAGAAGTCTCGGCGTGCAAAGGCCTGGCTGCCTAAAATGATTACATTCGGATTTGATTCTGTTCATGGAAATATGGAAATTACATAAATAAAAGGAAAAAGAAAAACATAATGATGGTGGGAGGAAAATATCTCCCAGATGCCCTTGTTATGGCCTCTTCTCAGGTCACTTCTTTGCCTCAATGATCCGGCCATAACATCTTTAATTATTCACTTACAGTAACCGAGAGCGATCACCCATGATGGCCATAACATGTCCTAAGCACAACTGCCAACTCATCCATCCCTTCTTACATTCTTTATTAAGCCAACAGAACCAATCGTGCCCCGTGAGACAATCATACAAGTGTATCACAAATCAGGCAATTCAGGAACTTTAAACTGAATAGGATTCATAAAGTTGGAATCGCCGATCTCCTTTGGCCCCTTATGCCCTAGCCTGGAGGGCTTAAGTGAAAACTGTATGGTAGAAACCCGGGGACTAAAGGCCTAAGTCTTATGGAGCTAAAAACTCTTTAGCTGGGACGGGGGCTGATTCTTTGATATATTGAATTGTAACTAGTCCCAACGCATAATACTTATGACCATACTACATATGTGCTTGGGCCCATTTTGTAATATCAAAGCTCAGAGATCAAGAACTATAATCCTTGCCTCTAGTTGCACCCTCCCAACTCTTGCGATTACAATATGCAACCTGGTTTGGCCCACATGGAAAGAGGATAAGGATGGGCCAACATGAAGGCTTTAACACTTTAAAAAATTTAACAATGTTTCCTCCCAACCATTGGTTTGATACACAAAGCGCACATTCTCATGAGACCCGCCTTATGCCACCTGTCCACCTCACTTTGGGCCCACGATATTGGGTGTTTCCCTGATATGCACCTTTATAGAGCATTGATTACATGTTTCTCCATGGTTGCGATCACTGATATGTGATCACCCCTTGCTTCCTAGCCCTTGGTTCTTTGACTCCTTATGACCGTGGGCCAGCCCCCTTATCAAAGACCCTTTATCGGCGAATTTCAATCGAGGTTTTAACTTTGATGTAACAATATGCCTCATCCTACGAAAGTCGATCTCCAATTAGTGAAGTCATCACTGCCACATGTCACTTCCTGAGTGGTGACATGTGTCACCCAGATATGCCCCCATAGGACCCCTGAAAATACCAGATTAGCATGCTACGTGTTCTCAATAATGTCATGTCATGATGATGTCAGCTACCCCATGTCTTTATCAGATCTAATAGTGTTCTGCCACGTGCCCTCTTGAGGAGATAGAAAAGGCCTACCGATACTTGGTTTTTCGATAAAATCCTTTGTTAAAATGTTTTCGGCCCTCCTGGTGATTTTACACTATATTGGAACTTTTCCATTTCACAACATTTTTAGAGTTGTTACCCTGTCGACATGCTGATTCGTCGATCGCCAATGTGCGAAGCCCTGGACCCTTTTGACATGAGATCTGCGATATCGGCGATCACTCCATAGCAAGTTTTTTCTTAGCTCACTTATATCGACGATCACAGATCGCTGGTATACATTGTACCTTGGACCTCTGTGATCTGCGATCACCAATATGCGAGATCGTTGGAACCCCCAATCTGCGATTTGCGATATGCTCTCAGACCTCCAATCTCAGATTATCAGTGATCGTTGATTGTTGGTTTTCTCTACCCTCCCCTGCTACTGCTTTCATAAAACTCTGATTGCGATTTGTGATGAGTCGGGACCCCCGATATGCTGGGACCTTACCCTTGGTCATTTTCTCTTTGTTTTTTGGCTTTCAAAGGGTAGCTTGAATCTGCTCTAACTTCTGATCTAGAAGTCCATTTTTGGACTTCCACATACCGTTGGAAAGGTTATTCTGAGAACTATCCAATGGAGAGGGTCTGATTTAGCTTTGAGAGCTTATGTGGCTTGGTAGATGGCTTCTAACTTCACTGATCTTTTGCACTTTGGGCAACCGAAAACACATTTTGCAGTGAGTGACAACATTGGCTCCAACTGGGTATAATGCCTTGTTCGCAAGGTGATGAGAACCTACAGACCAGTAGCCTTCACCATTAGAAATAGAGTTAGAAATATAATGAATCTATAAAACCAGAAAATCTCCACGAGACTTTATTTGTTGGGAGTCATTTCCTCATCAAACTGAATTGCAGAAATAAAAATTCTAACTGGAAACTAAATGCTCATCTAGTGAGCTTATTTATATGAAATTATTACTTACATATAGGGCATATTTTCACCTAAGTGATTTCAACCCTTCAATGGAGCCAGGCCAATGTTTGGGTGCTGGAACTAATGCCTCCATGTTGCTGAAATTTAAAAATTATAACTAACATGCACCATGAAAAATCTTTGTACCAAAAATTTGATATGTGCCCCCAACTTGGTAGTTGATGTTCAACTGTTTCAATCTCCTTCATGAACATTATAATGGGGATGTATTCTTGAACATCAGTGGCTAACATGTGTATGCACCCCATAAAAGCTTCAGACCAAAGGTTGACACATACCTTGGAATAGACGTATATTGTTGCAGGCCAAAGAAAGATACAATGTAGTCAGCTACTGGATCATGGAACTGATGAGGAAAATTAGTAGATGTCTCCCTTTCTTGAACAATTTTCAGGGAGGAATCTTTCTACAATAGGTAGCCACAAACTTTCCTTGGCTTTTCAACTTTGGGCTCTTCTTGAAAAATTTGTCATTGGAAGCCCTCTCTCCACTTGTTTGTAAGTAGATCCCTTTGATAATATGTGACCATATCATCCTCCTGAGAATGATACGAATCATAAATCAGAAGAGGTTCTTGAACTTGTTCTACAGGTGAAGGATGTGAATCGTAAACTAGGGCCTCTTCTTTCTATGCATCTTCCCATGATTGGGACTGTTGTAGTTCTGCATCGCTTGATTTCCCATCAGAGTGATACTCATCATAAGAAGGAGAATGATCAAATTCAGCTAAATAAGATATCTGAAGGTTTGTTTGCAGCTCGATGATGTTTCCTTCTTTGCTTTCTTGATCACTATGCAATGCTTCTTGATTCAAGTAGATATCTTCTTGGAATGGAGTCTCACAAACATCTCCAGCAGGATCATTTACCTCAAGAATATTTTTAACATTAAAACGTGCGCGACAATCTTCAAACAGAGCATTCAATGGGTATAATCTTTTATAATAATGATGTAATGCTATATGATTTTTTTTAGGGAAGATATGATGCCACGAGGTATTGTTTTGTATGAAACTCTAGCATCCTCGTATAAAAATACATGAACAATTCCATTTGTACATCTTCAAGAAAAATACCCTGTTGTTCCATGCATTCCTAAAAATATTTGAGGTGTTGGTCAGGCCTTCTATCTGTGTTTCCACTATATCTAGGCAAATAGGTATTCCATTCATGAAATGAAGGAACGTGATTGGGGTAATTATTAATAAAAGAAAAATTCAGTGGGGCAAATTGGTTGGACATGAATAAAGGAATGGCCATTTTGAAAACCCTCTAGGTAAGTGATCTTAAGTTCAAAGGTGGGGAAATTTTTCAGTTTCTTTAGTATCAGAGCGAGTATGAGGCTGCTTGAAAGCTAGGATGATCAAATAAAGATGTAGATAGTGGAGTCACCAAGATGTTTACC
Source organism: Pinus taeda (assembly GCA_000404065.3). Taxonomy (NCBI): domain Eukaryota; kingdom Viridiplantae; phylum Streptophyta; class Pinopsida; order Pinales; family Pinaceae; genus Pinus; species Pinus taeda. The sequence goes on along the minus strand of APFE030140545.1, from coordinate 263,875 downwards.
ATTAAATTGAAACAATGGAGTCACCAAGATGTTTACCATTAAATTGAAACAATGGAGTCACCAAGTCGAACAAGGGAAGTGTGGGAAAATCCATAGGAGGGTTAGGTCGATGGGTCGATGGGGCCGAGGGGCTGGGCTCAATATGAGTTGAGGAAAGGAAAATATTAAAAAAGATAAGCCTAGGGTGGGGCCGAAGGGCGGGGTCGAAGGGTGGGGTCATAGGGGCCGAAGGGCGAGGGTCGAGGTTGAGGGGATGAAGGCCAGAGGTAAGCCTAAAAAAAGATAAGCCTAGGGCAGGGTCGAAGGGGTCGAAGGGGTTGGGAAGATATTAAAAAATAAGGTTGGAGGCGCCCCATTGGTGGAAGGATGGAAGGTGGGGTGAAGGGGACCCATTTCAGGAGTCCCATAAAGGTTGTGGAAGGTTCGTTCGATGGGCCGATGGGATTGAGGGGTTGGGACGAGGGGTTGGGTCGATGGGTCAAGGGGATGAGGGGTTGGGGCGATGGGCCGAGGGGCTAGTCTCAGTATGAGTTGAGGAAAGGAAAATATTAAAAAAGATAAGCTTGGGGCAGGGCCGAAGGGTGAGGTCGAAGGGGTTGAAGGGTGAGGGTCAAGGTCAAGGGGACGAAGGCCAGAGGTAAGCCTAAAAAAAAGATAAGCCTAGGGCGGGGTCGAAGGAGCCGAAGGACTAAGGGGCTAAGGTGGGCTGAGGGGCTGGGAAGATATTAAAAAATAAGGTTGGAGGGGCCCCATTGGTGGATGGTTGGAAGGTAGGGTGAAGGGGACCCGTTTCAGGAGTCCCATAAAGGGTGTGGAAGGTCAAGGAGGGGACCCATCTTACTTAATCATGTGGGATTGGCCAAATCAATGCAAATTTGGTGCCATTCTGGGGCCCTTGGTCAGGCCCCATAATGGCACCCAATGTGCATTGATTTGGCCAATCCCGTATCATTAAGTAAGGTGGGGCCCCTCCTTGACCTTCCACAACCTTTATGGGACTCCTAAAATGGGTCCCCTTCACCTCGCCTTCCAACCATCCACCAATGGGGCCCATCCAACCTTATCTTTTAATATTTTCCCAACCCCTTGGCCCACCTCTGCCCCTTGGCCCTTCGGCCCCTTCGACCCCGCCCTTCGGCCCCTTCGACCCCGCCCTAGGCTTATCTCTCGCCTTCGTCCCCTCAACCTTAACCCTCGCCCTTCAGCCCCTTTGACCCCGCCCTTCGACCCTGCCCTAGGCTTATCTTTTTTAATATTTGCCTTTCCTCAACTCATATTGAGCCCAACTTCTCGGCCCCTCGGCGCAACCCCTTGGCCCCATCGGCCCATTGGCCTAACCCTCCTATGGATTTTCCCACACTTCCCTTGCTCACCTAAAAAAGGGAATGTAAATATTTGTTGTACCAAGGGAAAAATATTCTAATCCGTTCCCCGACAACGACACTAGAGATATGTTGTCACTTTTTCTAGCACGCGCAGCACAAGTGCTTTAGGAGATATAGAAAGCTTCCTAGAGACAGCCTCGGGATTGATTGTAGACCAGTGCCTAAGACTTATTGAATAGAGGAGTGCATGGAATATTATCAGTGGGGTTTCTGTTGCATTCGAATTATCACGTAGTTAAAAAGATAATAAAAGGGGCTTGGTTCAATAGCCCTTCAGTAAGGTAAAATCACGCCAATACATGGATCCAAATGTGTAGGGGGTAAATTGGGGCAACCTCATTAAGAAATGTATTATTCTGGTGGCTGACACACAACAATAGGCAACCTCAATATTGGTGTTGTAGTAAAATGAAGAGGAGGAAAGAAAGGAGGAGAATCTGATGCATAGGGTTGTAAACAAGACATAATCCTAAGTAGAAATAATTCGGCAGAAGTATGGGAGACTGAGGAGATGAAAGAGCAGAAAGAGTAGAGCATGAATTACGGTTTCATGCCATATACCTCATGGGTACCTCTATCACCAAACAACATGAGTAAATATGTGCTCATACAGGTACTGCAGGTTAATGGAATAACACAAGTAAACCTGTCTTGTACACAGGTACTGTAAGTTATATACTAACACAAGTAAATATGTAATATACACAAGTATTGTTCACTATTTAGCACCATACACATAACCATGAGAGGATGAGACCAACAACTTCATTACAAAATTTCGGAGAAAGAAAAACATATATGAAATGAGGTTTACAGAGGGGGAAAACATATTGCGCATTGCTCTGATTGGAATCACTAAAGAGTTTCATTAATTGAATATGAGTCCAACATACCAATCCATTTCATTTAGAAAGATATTTCTCAAGTCCCTCATGAACAAGCAAATAGAACCAAAAGTGGAATCTCATAATTTTGACCTCTACGAATGAAAAAATCTGGAACCATTATTAAGTGTTTCTTCCCCCTATTTATAAGAAGAGGGGGAGCTAGAATTACTAGTTACAAAATATCCCAGCTCAAGCTCCAGCTGTATGATAGACCAGTTGTCTCGAAGTGCGAAGGCATGGTTGTCTAAAATGATTACATTCGGAATTGATTTCGTTCTTGGAAATATGGAAATTACAAAAATAAAAAGAAAAAGGAAAACAAAATGATGATGGGAGGAAAATATCTCCCATACGCCCTTGTTATGGCCTCTTCCCAAACCATGTCTATGGCTCAATGATCCTACCATTCTACCTGTTTCATTTGATCTTAACAACTTTAATTCTTCGCTTATAGGAACTAGGAGAGATCACGCATGATGGTCATAACATGTCCTAAGCACAACTTCCAACTCATTTGTCCTTTCTTACATTATTTATTAGGCCAACGGAGCCAATCATGCCCCGTGAAACAATCTTACAGGTGTATTGAGGATCAGGAAATTCAAGAACAATAAACTGAACAAGATTCATAAAGTTGTTATTGCCAATCTCCTTTGGCCCCTTATGCCTTAGCCTCAAGGGATTAGGTGAAAACTGCATGGTAGAAACCTGGGGACTCAAGGCATAAGCCTTCTAGAGCTAAAAACTCTTTAGCCGAGACGAGGGCCGATTCTTTGATATATTACATTGTAACCGGTCCCAACACATAATACATAGGACCATACAACATATGCGCCTGGGCCCCTTTTGCAATATTGGAGCTCGGAGATCGGGAATCTCTAATCCTTGCCTTTGGTTGCACCCTCCCAAATATTTCAATTGCAATATGCGATGTGGCTTGGCCCATGTGGAAAGAGGATAAGGGAGGGATAGGGTGAAGGATTTAACACATACAAACTTTTAACAACTTCTCCACTCGACCATTGGTTTGAAACACAAAGCACACATACTCATGAGACCCACCTTTTGCCACATGTCCACCTCGCTTTGGGCCTACAATATTAGGTGTTTCCCCGATATGCACCTTTTATAGAATGCCAATGACATGTTGCTCCATGGTTGCGATCCTTGATATGTGATCACCCCCCTGTTTCTTAGCCCTTGGTTCTTTGACTCCTTATGACTGCGGGCCAGCCCCCTTATCAGAGACCCTTTATTGATGGATCACAATGTGGGTTTAACTTTGATGTAACAACATGCCTCATCTTGCGAATGTCAATCTTCAATTAGTGATGTCATCACTGCCACATGTCGCTTCTTGAGTGGTGACATGTGTCACCCAGATATGCCCTCATAGGACCCCTGAAAATGCCAGATCAGCATGCCATGTGTCCTTCATACTGCCATGTCATGATGACATCACCTGGCCGATGTATTTACCGGATCTAATAGTGTCCTACCACGTACCCCTAGAGGAGAGAGAAAATGCCGCCGATACTTGGTTTTTAGCTAAAATCCTTTGTTAAAATGTTTCCAGCCCTCCTGGTGATTCTACACTATATCAGAACTTTTCCATTTCGCGACATTTTAAGAGTTGTTACCCTGTCAGCGCGCTGATTCGCCGAACGCCAATGTGTGAAGCCCTAGACCCTTCTGATATGAGATTTCCGATATCGACGATCATTCCATCACAAGTTTTCTCTAACCTCACTGATATCGTCGATTGTTGATATACATTGTACCTTGGATCTCTGTCATCTACGATCATCCATATGCGGGATCGCTGGAACCCTCGATTTATGATTTGCGATATGCTCTCACACCTCAGATCTCCAATTATCGGTGATTGTTGATTGTTGGTTTTCTCTGCCCTCCCATGTTGTTGCTTTCATAAAACTCTGATTGTGATTTGCGATGAGTCGAGACCCCCGATATGCTGGGACCTTACCCTTGGTCATTTTTTATTTGTTTTCTAGCTTTCAAAGGGTAGCTTCAATATGCTCTAACTTCTTATCCAGAAGTCCATTTTTAGACTTCCACATACCGTTGGAAATATTATTCCGAGAAATATCCAATGGAGAGGGTCTGATTTAGCTTTGAGAGCTTTTGTGGCATGCGAGATGGATTCAAACTTCACTGCTCTTTTGCACTTTGGGAAAATGAAAACACATTTTGTAGTGAGTGGCAATAGGGGGGATGGGTGGGTCGTAGGGGATCCACTGTTTTCGGTAATGCAATGTAACCATCGGTGTAACGTTTAGTGGTGGAGTGTGTGGCACCCTGCCCATGCCCCAAGGCCCAGGGCATATGATATACGCAAAACCAGAAGTAGGGCCAGGGGAGAGCGCATGGCCTTTGGCTTGCACCCCTCGGTCCCATGTGTCTATACGATCAGGTGTGCAGTATTCGGAGGGGGCTTCGACCCAAAAGATTTTATATAAAAAATAAATTATTTAATAACAAATCAACACAATTACCACTGAGAGGTGCAAGACAAACTCATGACCTTCGCCCAACTAATTTTGGGCACCACCAATAGATCATAGGGAGTTTTGTTTCCATATTAGCAAGCTCGAGACAATTTGCAAAGCAACTTGTAGACCACATTGGAGAAATTTCCATATTTTTCTCTTTTTTCAACCTTTTTGAGCTCAAGAAGAGCCTATACAAAGGTTTTTGAGCATTTTGGACACAATGGTGGTGTTATTTTTACATATTGAATCTTGTATGTTGATGTATTAAGCATTTGAGCATATAATAAAGTGGTCACACTGGAAGTTGGAGCTAGAGAGGTAGCCCAAGAGGGGTGAACGTTGTTATAAATTTTCCTTTGTTTGATGTTGCATGCTTGTCCACTCATCCCCTCGGTTTACTTAAGTTTGTGTGTTTTTGCAATCATGATCCATTGCCTAAAAGACATAAACTAGCTTGCAAATCATTTTATGAAACTTTCACTTTTTATTTTAGATCATTGGAGGTTTGAAATTGAACACAGAGGATTCATCCAAACCCTCAAAGGAGTTCCCCATGACAAAAAAAATTCAGACCCATTCTAAATACATTTACATTCCATTATTCACTACTTTTATTTTGACTTAATATGACTCCTTGTTTTCCTTGGCGAAAGTTCTTTTCCTTTCTTCCCAGCTTGAGTCCAACCCTTGTTTTCTTTTATTTCCATCATATCATTCTTCAACAAGTGAAATTTGGATTCTTCCTGATGTGCCTAATCTACCTAAGAAGACTCTTTTCTAGAAAGAATACTTGTTGTTACAGGCCATTTTGTCACATGAGACCAAAAGGCCTACAAACCAGATCAATCAACATCCATGAAAATTTTGTCATCATCCCTTCACAAAGCCCTAAGCTTCATTTCTTCAAAAAGTTTGAGTTTCTAGGACAAATTGCTCAAAAACATTGTTTTTAGCCCTAGGACTCCCTGCATAACCGGTCACCTGTGTTCAACATATGCGGCATGCTTGTTCACCAACATTGGTCAGCACCTGTTTCTCCCTTCTACATGTGCACTAATTCTAGAAATTCGAGAAAAATAAAAATATTTCCAAAGCTTCCTCTTCCAAAAGCTTCCAAGGTAGTTTTAACTGTTTACCACAAATAAAGATCTCAAATTCCTATCTGATCCTACTCTAATGGACCTATCTCTTATCCCTTGAGCTCATCCTCCCATCATAAGTGGATCTGAAGCCTAGAATGGTAAATCCTAAACTACCACACCCATCTTATAAATTTATTGCCTCCCATAAGGTCTCGGTTGGATTTTGGAGATTGATAATGCCCTCATGTTGCTGCTTTGATCATAAAGGATTCACCTTATTCATGCATTAAGGTTGATGTTCAGGTGTGATTTGTGACAAGGAAATACAAGTCAACTTGTGGAGACATCTACAAAGTCAAATTCTATTTATGGTTTCTCTTCTATATTTGTCAGTACAAAAAGTATCTTGTTTTCCTATATTTGTTGTGTTATGTTTGCATTCATGTATTTCAATGCCATGCTAACTCATTAAGTAGAGATTTTATATTAGGCTATGTGGATTATGGTTCTATCGCTTATTTTAGTCGTGTGTGTAGGTTCTAGTTATAGAATTTGGAGCTCGAGTTGGAGCTTACAAGCAAGGAGGAACAAAAGGTTTGCTAGAAAGTTCAGGTATGCTTCTTTCCCATACTCTAATTTCTCTAAGGAAAACTTCATGCTTTTTGTCTTCTGTTGTTCTAGATCAGACCACTAGATCTAAGGAATTCACCTTTGGTCGAATTATGAAAATTATCTATAACAAATTGGCAACCATATTGGGGAGATTATATTTTCCCTTAGTGGTCTCCTTTATCTTAGCACTTTTCACCTCTTAAAGTAACCTTAATTGACTCACTCAAACATTGATTGACCTTAGGAAAACACCTTTTGAGCTTGCTTTGGTTTTTTGTGTCATGTTTTGGCTGAAACTTCCCTAGCGTATCCCATGATTTGGAGACAGAGTTCTTCAATGCACTTCCTCATTCTCTGTACCTGTGCTGCAAAACACTGGTGCTTGTTCTGCACTTGCATTGATTCTAGTAAGATGCAAAAAATTGCATTCATCTTCCTTGCTCTCTAATTTTCTTTGGTCCGACAAGTTTTCCCTGTGTTTCTGAGTGTATCGCTATCTCTGAAAGCCTTCATTATGTTTTCTTTTGGTTTTATTAGCCTTTTAGTAAGAATTTATTTGGATTTTTCTTTGTTCTTGTTAATTAGGTCTTTTGCAAACTTTTTTCTTGATCATTGATTGTTTGAAGAAATTGATATTACTGTGATAATTCTATGTGATTTCTCTTATCATTGATCTTGTTGCATCTTAATTTTCATTACATTTTAAGGTTCGGAGGAAAGAAAAGAAAAGAAAAAATCATTATTTGCATTTATGGTTTTGAATGAAATTTGGAAATTGGAACGGTTGCATTCAAAAAACTTGATTAGGAAGTGTTGTTTTCTTCATTATTTTCTTGCTACATTATTGTTTGAATCTCTTCCTTCTCATAGATAGATTTTCATTGAAAAGGAAAAAAATTGTATTATCATTCTAGATTGTATTTTAGGATATTCAAGTGAAACATGTGGTGAGCCTTGAAAACTGAAACTTAATTCGATAAACTCTAAAATTTACTGGATCAATCTTAAGGAGAATTTGGAACATTAACACAAACATCTAGAGGTCTAAGCTAGAGACATGTTTTGACGTCTTCAAGCGTAGGAGTTGTCATTTTTGTCAGCATTGCATTCTAAGGGTGATACTCATTCCACGTACGTAAGTGTATAGGATCGTCCTCCACATACCTTCAAGTATATCGAATGGTGTTACACGCATGAAAAGTATATGGGAACACTCTCATCATACGATTACGCATTAGACAACACTACTATGGACTGCACTTCCACATACCTTTGGGTATATTTTGATAGTTCCCACTAGATTTCTCTCCCGCCTTAGGTAACTAGGTTGGCCGCCTTGCACACTATGATACACCAAACAAGATATTTAGGGAGATTTCCTACCTCTACGTAAATCCTTGTTTTACCAAGGTGGTATATCGCAGTTCACAGTGACTTGGTAATCTGTATCTGCCTAGTTACCTCTTTGTTTTATTTTATGTCTTTAATTTCTAAAATCAATTAATTGACCATAGAACATAATCCTTATCATGGAACAACTCGTCAGTGGATCTTAGGTTGAGACTAATGGCGACAACTCCTGGTCATTTTCCTTCTTTTGGAATATTGGTGCTCCTTATATGGTAACATTTTCCCTTCCCGGATTTACCATTTGTTTTCCAGTTTGGTTCTTTTCGACCCCTATGGTTCCCAATGTAAAAATTGCTCCTCCACTTGAAAAACATCAAAATCAAGTTGATCCTAAAGTTGACCCTTTTCCTTCTTCACATGTTGTTTCTTCATCCCTTTCTTCCTCCTCACCTGGTGAAACTCTTGATTCTAGTAACCATGAAGCTAAGAAGAAGAAGAAGCAAATAAGCAGCGGGGAAACCAAGAAATTGTTTCTTCCAATGAAGCTAGTATGGAGAAACCTACCAATCATCCCCACAAAGTTAAATTCCCTTGCAAGTGTGGTCCAAAAGCCCTTGTCATCACCCGTTGTCATGAACCTTTGGAGATCACGATGGTGATAAACCATCAACATGTGATAGTAAGGTCCATGGGAAAAAGGGGAAAGATAAGTTTCCCTGTAGGTTATGTGAAGGGAATCATCTTGTTCACCTTTTTCCTTAGAAGATGAAGCCTCAAAAGTGTTGGAAAACCTTACATCTTCTTAGCCTCTATTTCCAACTGGTTATCAGAAGCTTTATCCCAATCCTCCACTAGTTGATGAAGTGATTGATCAGAATCTAAATCTAATCAATCTGATTCTCTCTGAACGTGAATTCCATGAGTCCATTCCTCACCAACCATTGGTTGAGAAAATGGTTGACTTGATTCGACCTTCCGTTGATCGTACTTTTCCAATAGAGAGTGATATTCATACTACTCAGGTTCTTCTTGTTTTTTCAGGTTCCAGTGAACTGGGGGAAATCCACTCGTTCCAACAACACAGGGGGAAATCCTCTCGTTCTCGTTCCCACGACAAAGGGGGAAATCCTCTCATTCCCACAACACGAGGGAGTAGTTCTCCCATTCCCATAACACAAGGGGGTAGTTCTCTCATTCCCACAACACCTGCTCCAAGTAGTATGGTCACGTCCTTTGATTGGAGTCGACTCGTAGGATATCATCTTCCTCTTTACGTTCCCTTCCAGATCGTAGTACATAATTATAATATGGATGTACCTGGCATAGTCATAGACTAAGGCGCGTCTGTTAGTATTATGTCCTTAACTTCTTGGAAAGAGTTTAGTTCTCCACAGCTTGTGTCGTTACCCATAATATTTTGGCCTTTAAGAGAGGAACTTGTCAACCATTAGGATCCTTCCTCAGCTGCCTATTAATTTGGGAGGAAAGACTGTCTATATCAATGTGATGGTAGTATAAGGCCTTTTTGATTTTAATTTAATCCTTGGGAGTGACTATGTTTATGACATGGGAGCTCTTGTCTCTTCACTCTTTTGTGTGATGTGTTTCTCACATGAAGAAATAATCATGATCATTTACTAGCTTTCATTCGTTGGTCCTAATTTGACTCCCAATGAACGAGCTTCCATGAATGGTCCTTATACGCAAGTGGTGTCTCCCAACCACATTTTAGTTATGTGGAAACCTATCCCATGTTCTTACCTACCATTTAACAGGAGTCTCTCTTTATTTTCTGAACTCCTTTTGACCTAGATCCAATAGGTGATATGGTAAATCATGTACTAGGGGCATTAGAGTTTGATATTTCCATTAGATCCCTTGATATGTTTTTCCTCCCATCTGATGAGAACCTCTTGGAAGCCATGGCCTCTTAGCAGTCATGATCAAGGCATTATGAGCATAGTTCCTTTCTTTTGTCAATCTTGTTAAAAATTGAAACAAGCTTCTATGAGAAGAGTTCCTTTTCTTGTGTCAAGCTTGTGAAAATATGAAACAAGGTTCCCATGGAGCATAGTTCCTTTTACAGTGCCAAACTCATTAAAAAAATTAAACAGATCCCCTTCTAATTCAAGCCTTTGATTAGATCTCATAAATTCCCAGTCGATTCTTTCACTTGATCTCGTAAATGAACCTTCATTCCATCCACCTGTTAGTAACCAATAGTCTACTTGTTGAATGAAATTAAGCTTGGGGGGGCATATACCTTGAATTGAGTCATTATATTGGGGGCATGCAAACCAATTTCAAGCACAATTTTCTTTGTTTCAATCTTGTATAAAAATGAAACTAATCTCAAGAATAGTTTCCTTTATTTCAAGCTTGTGTAAAAATGAAATTGGATTTCCATTCTCATTTTATCTCGTGTGCTTGCCACTTTTATCAGCCTCTTTCTACCAGATGAGCCTTTGTTTTCTCATTCCATTGTCACCATCTAATTGGTTGATCATATGCTTTCACTTGGTTGTTTTACCCTTTCCTGAGAAATTGTTGTGATGAGTGGTCTTATTAGCCGACCTCTTGACCTCTACGTGTTTTGAGAAGTTTCATCATGATTGAAACCAGTCGCTACCCTCTATACCACTCGTTCCTCTAGGAGGATTCCTCTTTCAACTCTTTTTAGACTCCTAAAACATGAAAATATTATCTAGCACTTGTCTTTTCAAACTCGTTAAAATAAATGAAAAGACATTTGCCCAGTATAAGTTTAACCCTTTTCCAAAATGGGATAGACTATTTACGAAAAATGAATACCTTAGTCGAACATGGATAAGAGGTTCTCCTGAGTATTGTCTTCTTCCTTTTTGGACTCAAGAGACAATTTACGAAAATGAACCTTTAGAGTTTTCTTTTTCAACTCTTTTTCAAACTCTCTAAACATGAAAACGTTGAGTTACGCTTTGTTGAACTCGTGAAAATATCAAAGAACGTTGGATGCGTCGAATGCGATGGGGTCGAATGAATGCTTCTCAAGATTCGTTAAAAATACTCAAAGGGATTCATCCAAAGGATTAACTTACATATCAAGCATATGTTATCCTTCTTAAGTTTGTCAAAAATAAAGAGGTACTAACCAAAATTGGTTGGGGAAATTGGGAAAATAGGGAACTTTCACCTATTTATGGCAGTGATTCGCTCTTGAAAATGGTTGTCTTTCACTTCATCTCCATGATCAAAAGCCTCCATAATTGATTCTGGGTCAATGCTGCCAACTCCATAAAGTGTTGTTGATATGTTCAAGAGAAGCCCCCCAGTTGATATCTGCTACAATATTTTTAAGCCTCCATTCATGTTTATCTTTCCTTAACTAGGTCTACATCAGCATCATTTTGTTGAGACGTTTCGTTTCATTGATGGGGAATACATCAAGCCTCTCCTGCAACGGGTCACTTCCTGTCAACATCAATTAATTATCCAGGAAGTTAGCTTGGACACTCCCTTTGGTACATTGGTGATCCAGGTGGATGTTGGTGGCCACCTGCCAAGTCCACCTGGACCCCCACCATTGTTTCTCTCAACATTTTTAGTTTCCTTAATTGTAGCACAACTTACTAGTTTTAGCATTTTTTTGGGTCCTAAACTTCCAGAGCTGTTTTGAGGTCCTAAACGACATTTTTTGGGAAATCTAGGGGAAACATGGGTCCATGGACCGATGTTTCCCTTCCCAAAGTTGTAGTTCTTGGATAGATCTTTCTAACGAGCTATTCTATGCGTCAAACGAAGATTGTATGCCAAAGTTATGACCCCGAGAAGTTGATATACCAACTTACCCAAAACGGGGCCCACAAATTGGCGTTTCATCTTCTAGGGTTAGGTTTTTGGATGTGAAGGGTTTTCCATTGTTTCTCAACAATAAATAGGCGAGCCTCATTGTAACGCAGTTCAGAGGCATGTAGCCTCCACATCTCTTCTCAGAGATAAGCTACCATTGACCTAGCTAGTTTATTTCCATTACTGTTTGTAAGCATATTTTAGTATTTTACATTAATGAAATGAAGTATTATTTCTGTTGCATATCTGTGTTTTTGGCTATCTCTGTAATTTGGTGTGTTCCTGTTTAAATCTGGATCAGTGGTATCAGAGCGGTCTGCTTTTTCTCTGTTTTTCTTTGCATGTCCCCAATGAGGTTGGGATATAAGGAGTTAGGGGCTTGATGGTCGAACCTTTGCAAGACCAGCCTCGCAAATCCCGACGACTCCCATGGCAGATAAGAAAGAAAGACGAGGGGGTAGGAGATCCTATCAAAATCTTGCTCGAAGAAGCCCTCGAGCGACAAAGGAACGCGATGATGGACAACTTTGCCCAGATCCTTCAGCAGCTACCCAGAAGCGACACATCGGCTTCCACAGCTACACTGGAAACGCCACGCCCTTTGAGGTACAAGTTAATTTTGAAATCCCCATATTTGAGGGTCAGATAGACACAGATGCCGTAGATAAATGGTTAAATCTACTAGAGGATTATTTTCTGTTCATGAATCTTCGAGTCGGGAAAAGATTGTTTCGCTCTTCTCAAAGCAGCCACCCACGTCAAGGACTGGTGGGAATCCTACTGTGAGCAGAAGGATGAAAATACCGACTCACTATTTTCAGCCTCACCCACCTGGAATTCCTTCCAGGATGCCATCAAGGAGCAATACTACCTTGTCGGAAGCTATGAGGATCAATACATAAAGTGGGGGAAGGGACAAAGACATGTTGTAGTTCACTAATCTTTTCCAGACCTTTCGCACAAAGTTGGGTATCAAGGATTCAGAGCAACATTCGATACTCAAATACCACGGCTGTGTGCACAAGTACATCCAGGAAGAAATAGAATTCCTGAACATCTCGTCGCTCGGCACAACGTACCGATATGCCATCAAGGTCGAGTAAAAGTTTAAACAGAAGAAGCAAGACTTTGGATCTGCGAATCCGAAGCAAGGGAAAGGTGCCCCTAAACCATAGAACAAAGGACAAAGCCAAGGTGGAGCAGCCCAAGACAACCCACCAAAGATGCAAGCAAAGAATAGCACCGCGAAGCTGAAAAAGGACATGGGAAAATAGTGTGGGTTCCATAAGAGATCCACCCACAACACAAGTGAGTGTCGGGCCAAGCATTCACTGGTGGCTGAGCTAAAGGTTTTAGAATCAGATGCATGTTCCAACTCTAAGTCAGAACCCGACAAGGGGAATGACAAAGGGAAGCAGATTA
>APFE030140545.1:217185-243748 GCA_000404065.3 Pinus taeda | reverse complement strand
AACTCCTTTGTAGTAGTATTCTTGGATGACATTCTGATCTTTAGCCAGAGTTGGGAAGAGCACCTTCACCACATCCGACAGGTTCTCCAAACACTGCGGCAACACAAGCTATGTGCCAATTTGGAGAAATGCACTTTTGGCATGACCCAGGTTCAGTATCTGGGATACATTATTGATGCACAGGGGGTGCATGTGGATCCAGCCAAGATCCAAGTCATTCGGGATTGGCCATCTCCAACCACTCTGACAGAGCTCCGCAGCTTTCTAGGTCTTGCCAACTTCTACCGTAGGTTTGTGTTGGGGTTTTCTCATATCATTTGGCCCTTGAGTCAAGTCACCAAGGGAGGAGCGAAAGCAAAATTCTTTTGGTCTGAATCTCAACAGAAGGCATTCATAGAGTTAAAAGATCGCCTTTGCACGGCACCAGTGCTCGCGTTACCAGATTTGCAACAACCATTTGAGGTCGAGACAGATGCCTCTGACTATGCTATTGGGGCAGTCCTTACTCAACATGGGCATCCAGTGGCATATCACAGGGAAACACTTTCAAACACAGTCTGGAAGTATCCCACTTATGACAAAGAGATGTATTCCATTGTGCAGGCTTGCCGATAATGGAAGCATTACATTTTGGGGAAGGAAACGGTCATCCACATAGACCATCGACCCCTGCAGTTCATACAGACTCAAGGGAAATTGCAGAATGATTGCCATTAGAAGTGGTCTACATACCAACAATAGTTCCATTTGAATATCAAGTATAAGAAGGGCAACACCAATAATGTTGCAGATTGCCTTAGTCGACCACCGATCATGGCGTTAACCACCGTGCTCAACTCTTGTGGGAATGAGACTTCTGATTGACGACTTCTCTACAAAAGTGACCCAGAACTTGGCCACGCATACCAGACACTCTTGGAGGGTCGACATGTTCCAAATTTTCACCTCCAGGATGCCCTATTATGCCACCTAGGTCACCTTTGTGTTCCTTCAAGCGAGCGTGCCAAGATGATTTGGGAAGCACACTACAGTCAGGCTACTGGGCATTTTGGGGTCGAGAAAACGGTGGCAGTACTGCAAAAGTATTTCTATTGGCCTAATCTTCAACAGGATGTTGGGAAGTACATCAGATCATGTACTGCCTGCGCTATTGCCAAACCGACCATCAAGAAGCAAGGCCTCTATACCCGACTCCATACCCCTAGTCGACCTTGGGAATCCATATCCATGGATTACATGTCAGGCCTTCCTTCCACTAAGCATGGAAATGACAATGTTTTTGTGGTCGTCGACAGGTTCTCAAAGATGGCCATTATGGTGGCCTACAAGAAGAATATCACAGCAGAAGCCACTGCTAAACTCTTCTTTGAACGAGTGTGGGTGCACTTTGGGATCCCATAGTCTATCATCTCAGATTGAGACAGTTGGTTCCTCAATACATTTTGGTCCAGTCTCTGGTCAATGTTGGACACCAAACTCACTAAGTCCACAGCCTTCCATCCTCAACTGATGGCCAGACAAAGGTTGTCAATAGGATGATTGTACACATTCTGCGCATGTACAACTCAAAGCATCCATGCACATGGGATGAGAGCCTCCCCTATGTTCAACACAGCTACAACCGAGCCCTTCACATCTCGAATGGCCACAACTCTTTTTAGGTGGGCTTGGGATTCCAGCCACTATGCCCCATTGACATGGCCATGCCACTTGCAACTACTCACATAGATTCAGCTCAGGTCCAGTCTGAAAAAGAAAAGGCAACCAACTAAATTGAGCATATCGAACATATTTTCCAGCAAGTCCATGACATTCTAGAGAAATCAAATGCCAAGTACAAGCAGCGACATGATCAACATCGGGTGCCACACAAGTTTCAGGTGGGTGACAAAGTCTGGTTGCATTTGCAAAAGAAATGCCTTACTAGAGCCTATCAGAAACTGAGACCACTCCGATATGGTCCTTACACCATTAATAAGGCCACGGGAGACAATGCATTTGAGCTCAACATTCCCCCATTCCTTGGCCTGTGCCCAGTGTTCAATGTGGACCGCCTTTGGCCATACTTTCCACCATTACTAGACACATCCGACATTGCAGAACATCTCACACCCACAGAATTAAATCCATATTGCATGGAACAAGCTGCAACTGATAGGATCATGGACACACAGATCAAGAACACTCGCCAATAGAATATCCAACTATATCGAGTTGTCAAAGCAGACCAACTCCTTCACAGGGCAAGTGGCTCACTAGGGACGAAGTTCAATAGAAGTTTCCTCATCTCATGGAGGAACTCAATGCAATGGGGCCTGTTACTTCCTAAGGGGGGAGGAATGATCCAGGTGGATGTTGGTGGCCACCTGCCAAGTCCACCTGGACCCCCACCATTGTTTCTCTAAGCATTTTCAGTTTCCTTAATTGTAGCACAACTTACTATTTTTAGCAGTTTTTCAGGTCTTGAACTTCTGGAGCCGTTTTGAGGGCCCTAAACGACGTTTTTTTGGGAAATTTGGGGGCAACATCGGTCCATGGACCGATGTTTCCCTTCCCAAAGTTGTAGTTCTCGGATAGATCTTTCTAATGAGCTATTGTACGGGCCAAACAGAGATCGTATGCCAAAGTTACGACCCCGGGAAGTTGATGTACCAACTTACCCAAAACGAGGCCCACAATTTGGCATTTCATCTTCTAGGGTTAGGTTTTGGGATGTGAAGGGTTTTCTATTGTTTCTCAACAATAAATAGGCATTTGAGCATCATTGTAACACAGTTTAGAGGCATGTAGCTGCCACATCTCTTCTCAGAGATAAGCTACCATCGCCCTAGCTAGTTTATTTCCATCACTATTTGTAAGCATATTTCAGTATTTTACATTGATGAAATGAAGTATTATTTCCATTGCATATCTGTGTTTATGGTTATCTCTGTAATTTGTTGCGTTCCTATTTAAATCCAGCTCAATTGGTGCTTTCATACACCAATGGAAGGCTTCCTTGCTTTCGACGACAAGTATTCATCATTGGCCTTCAACCAAAATATTTTGTGTGGTGTTCAACTTCAAGTCATCTATTCAGACCACTTAGATTGTACTATAGTACCTTGAGATCCATTAACATCATCGGTGGTTTCTCTTACGTCCGTTAACGACTTATATCATTGGCTGGTAATCATATGGTCTCTACAATGTTCGACTCCAACTAACTTATTTGCATGGTTAGACTCGTACATGAAACGATTGAGTGAACGAGATAGAAGACCCCAAATCTAGTTCCATCCATCTGGGTTGCGATTTCAGGATTAATACAATATCAAAAAAGTATGACAACTATGATCATACAAAATATTTTCCAAACATGGGTCCACACTTTGTCATCAATGGATGAAACTTATTGATCATTGTACATGTAATATTGGCTTATATTTTGAGCATGGGTATGCCTCCCTCAACAATGGTATCATGATGAAAATCAATTGCAACAAATGTTGATCTCGACCAGTTACTCTTGATCAAGACTTGTCACAAGGTAAAGCGCTTTAGTCCTCAGCCATTGCTTTTTAATTTTTAATTTAGGGGACAATCTGTTACAAACCATTTTGTAACATCAGCCCAAAAGGCCTATAAACTAGATCAATCAACATCCTTGAACATTTTTTTTATCATGCCTTCACAAAGCCCTAAGCTTCACTTCTCCAAAAAATCTGAGTTTCTGCAACAAATTTCTCAAAAAAATTATTTTTAGCCCCAACGCTCCCTGCATAGCTGATCACCTGCGTTCAACGCATGTTGCATGCTTGTTCACTAGTGTTGGTCAACACCTGTTTCTCCCTTCTGTTGGTGCGCTGATTCTAGAAATTTGGAAAAAATAAAGATATTTCTGAAGTTTCCTGTTTCGAGAAGCTTACAAGGTAGTTTTAACTATTTACCTCAGACAGAGCTCTTGAATTCCTATCTGATCATATTCTAATGGATCTATCTCTTATCTCTTGAGCCCATCCTCCCGGCATAAGTGGATCTCAAGCCTAGAATAGTAAATCCTAAACTATCACACCCATCCTATAATTTTATTGCCTCCCATAAAGTTTGGGTTGGCCTTTGGAGATTGATAGTGCCCTCATGTTTCTGCTTTAAGCCTAAAGGATTCACCACATTCATGCATCAGGGTTGATTTTTAGGTGTGCTTTGTGACATGGAGGGACAAGTCAACTTGAGGAGACATCTACAAAGTCAACTTCTATTTATGGTTGTAAACTCTCCTATATTTTTCAATACAAAAAGTATCTTATTTTCCTATATTTGTTGTGTTATGTTTGCACTCATGTATTTCAATGCCATGTTGACTCATTGAATAGATATTTTATATTATGCTACGTGGATAGTGGTTCCTTTGCTTGTTTTAGTCATGTGTGTAGGCTCTAATTATAACACTTGGAGCTAGAGTTGGAACTTACAAGTAGGGAGGAAAGGAAGGCTTGTTACAAATTCTAGGTAGGCTTCTTTACCATACTCTAATTTCTCTAAGGAAAACTTCATGCTTTGTGTCTTCTATTGTTCTAAATCATACCACTAGATCTAGAGAATTCACCTTTGTCCGCAATCATGAAAATTCCATATAACACTTGTGGATTTAGGAGGGGATCCATTTTCCACAAGGGTTTGCTGCTTTTCTACATTTTCTGAGTCTGGAGGATCCTCATTGACATTTGATAATTATTTCTAGGATTTTGTTGTTGTTGAGGCAATTTCTTTGGTTGTATATGCTTCATTCTTGTCTCTGAGTTCTTTCTTATCTTGAAGCACATCCTCTTTAAATATTGTATAATGAATACCTTGAGATCGTTCCCACCATTTGGGCCTTCCATTTTTTTTTTTTTTGATCTTTGTTGTTTTGTAAACACTTAGGGAAATTTTTAATTATGTGTCTTGTTTCATAGTGTGCTCTGCACCAGAAATAAATATTCTTAGAACGATCTTTTGGACCCAAACGTAATTTGGAGCCATCAAATTAATCTTCGTGGGAAAATTCTTGTTGAAGTCCATATCCACACATATTCAGGGATAACTAGTCTTGAAGAAAATTAGAGTTTCAGGACAGCGACGAAAAAAATTTCCCAACGCATTCCCACTAAAGGAAAGCAATGGAAGATTCCAAAAATTGAAAGGGAAGGTATGAAAGTCTTACCCAAAATGGAACAATAGAGATTGATGTCACTACCAGATCAAAAGGGGGAGTCCATGGTTGCATGAAGAAGCGAGTAGTACCCCAAAACCATGACGCAAGTTCGTAAATGGACTTCTCATCCTTTATGTTATCAAAAACCACAGTGAAAAACCTTGAGCCAAAGGGTAAATATTTAATTCATCCGTCAAAAGGGGCTTCCAAGTTTCAAAGATAAATTTGTAAAAATCATCCAACCATGGCCAAAACCCATTAAACTTGCAAACCAAACCTTGCTCCGAGAAAAAAATTTCACCATTGATAGCTTCCTCATCCATAAGAACATTGAGGGAAGGAATTTCTTGAACCACTAAAAGATCATAACCAAAATTCAATATGGAACTGTATGAAACCGAAGAAGAGATTGCAAGACCAACAACCATACTTGAAAAAAAATTGTCTTTTTTCCGAATCACTAGAATAAGCCATTTCAGAAGAAATCTACAAAATATTCATGCAAATGAAGCATATAATTGATGACTATGGAAAAACCCTAACCGCTACAAGGGTTTGTAGAGCTCCATTTATCTCAGTAAATAAGATGATTATGACTTTAGCATATATTGAAAAATATCAATTATCTTATAACTAAAGGAATCTTACATATTAATTTAGTATGTAGTTATTGCAATAAAATCTCTTACCTTCATGTGTGTGTGTCTTTTGTATCCCTTAAACAACTAAGTCTTATACAAGAATTTGAAGTTTAACATACCTATAACCTTAAAACTAGATTATTATTATTATATCTATATATGTATTTACCTTTTTGGTTTGTGATTTTAACATATATTGAACATATTACTTATCTTATAAATACTATTTTTAATATATGTTAAAATAATAAATAAATAAGATATATACATATATAGATATAATAATAATAATCTAATTTTAAGGTTATAGTTAAGTTAGACATCAAATTGGTGTATGAGAGTTAGTTGTTTAAGCAATACAAGACCTAATATACATAAGTTCTATATCCTTTAAGGAAAAGTTTCATACACCAATTTGATGTCTAACTTAAGTATAACTTTAAATCTGTTTTTATATATATATATATATATATATATATATATATATATATATATTATATATAATATATTTTTGTGACTTCAACATATACTGAAAATATTGCTTATCTTTTGTTTTTCTTAGGAAAAAATCAACAACTTTCTATTTATAAAAATAAAAAGTTACATAGAGTAGATACAAAAGCATTCAGGAATTGTCCCAAGGGACCAATGTATGTGTTTGACACACACATAGTAGGAAAACTACAAAAAAATAAAAAATAAAAAATAAAATTACAATTTTCCAGATGAACTAGACTTTTCTTTTTTTCCTTTTTCTTTTGAACGTTTTGCTAAACCCCAAGTGATGGAGTAGTAGTAACAATTTCCAACTCATTATTTCTTGTAATATTTGGGACTTATTTATCTGATTCTGAGCTCTCAGATACGTGAGATCGCTTAGTTCCACTTGTGACTTGATTGTTTTTCTTTCCCTCAAATTGGTTCTCAAGGATCATAACTATTGTTGAGTTATTTGAATTCTTTGCTTGTTTGTTTTGTTCCTCCTCCTTTGGAGAACATTGTTGTTTTTGTGTCTCTGTATGTTGTTGATTCTCATTCATCCTCATCATCAGATAGTGGAGGGTTTGGGAATTTCCATCCTTTTTTCTTTTGTGGTCTCTTATTTGTTCTTTTCTTTGATTGTTTTCATGTGTTTTGCAAGTGCCCTGTTTGATGACAAATCAAACATCTAAAGACAATGTTTTTGAAATATAACCGCTATGTCCACTTAAAGTCTTGATGTGCCAGGTGAATACAATCCGGAATGCCTTTGCTTAAATCCACCTCCACACAAATACGGGCAAAAGTGAAGATCCCTTTGTCCATTCTTTCTCGATCCATCTTTAGGAACTTTCCCAGAGAGTTTCCAATCCCTTCTAGGATCCGGTGGTGCCAAAAAGGGAGTAGAAGGTTATGTAACCTTACCTAAGCTTACATTTTTGTAACCACCATTGAGTTTGCATAAAAACTAGGAAACCATGGGGTTACAAAGAGACCCTCCCTTCCCCAAAACCATGGTTCATCATTTATGACATAATTTAAGTCCTTTTTCGTATCAAATTGTACCATTTTTTTTTTAACATATAGATAAATATTTAGACCTTCATATTTGGGCTAAACACCATCAAATAGACAAATAATAGCTTTTTCTTGTAAAATAGTGAAGAGACCACTTACTTCTGGTAATTCTATGGACAAATATGGAGCTTTTTCCATCTTCTCTACAATGTATGGACCCGGTATTGTCAGATTTGTATTATGCTTGTCCTGTGTGGTAGCTTTCCCTCTCAATGCATCCTTGAACAAAGTCGGACCCCTATTTGCCGAATATGATCTAGTTGGTGTGCTTTCTCCTGGGGCACCTCCTTGTAGTCTTAAATTCTGGATAATGGTAGAGTTCCTTTGAATACCATAGTCTTTCAAATGGATCTAATCTTGCAACACCTTTCCATAAAAAAATAAAACTTTGTAATGAAGTAGGAATACCTGTGACATTTTGGGCCTTTTGTTTAAGATCTGTCACTAGATTGGTTCTCCGAGCCCTTAACAATATCAATCTTCCAAGAATGGTTTTGATAAAAACCTAAAACAAAACCTCCGAATATGGGTCCTCACCTCTACCGCTGCCACTGGAGATTTGTCCCCAATTTAAATTAGTGTTGATTTGCTTTTTGTTTGATGGTTGGGAAAGAACCCCAAGTTGCATGTTGCATTTCTCTTCTCGACCTTTTCTCTGCCAATTCCATTAGTTATAGCAACGACAATGTTGATCGATGCTCCTACAACCCTGGTTGCAATGCCTTCAGTCTCGAATCCAAATGTCATAGGATTGGGTAGTTCCATTGAACTGTGCCCGTAGGTGATGGATTTTTGCTTTCCATGCAACACATAACCATGGCTTAACCATGGATTCACTATTACAGGGGCATAAACTATCCCAAAGGAAAAAAACACATTGTCTTCAACCCATCTCTCTACCCATAAACAGATTTGGAGATTTGGGTGAGAACAAAGGATGTACGCAGACTCTAAAATTGACCTCTCTGCACATAACCAGATCTAGGATTATTTTTTAGAGCAATGGGTGTACGTAGACTCTGAGGTGTCAAAATAACCAGTGCAACATAACCTATCACGTCTTGTCTCCATCGTGTCTCCTGTCTCACATTTCCAGTTTCCAACGACCTGAACATTCCTCTACATTTGGGAAAAAAAAGTAGAGCCTGGTACCCTTATCAGACACCGAATCTAGGAATTGCAATCCAACAAAATTAGATCAAACCAATTATGATGTTGGAAATACCGAGAGGGGGGTGAAACAATATTTCTTATCATTTGTTACTTTTACCAGTTAGATCACTTATATTTAGAACACAAAGTAAACAATAAGAATAAATTCTTTTATTATTTTCTTCAATAAATCAAGTACAATATATGTAGGGCTCCAACCCTAGGTGAAGACACTGATCTTCAATTTCCCAAGCTCCAACCTGTATTTTCCAAGTATCGACTTGGAATTCCAAGGTCCAACCTTGTCAATTTTGAGGCATCAACCTCAAGGGCTCCAACCTTATATCTGGTTCAGGCTCTGACCTGGTTTCTTGAGGACTCTGATCCTCTAGGGCTCCAACCCTATCTTATCCAAGGCACCAACCTTGAATTTAGGAGCACCACCTCCAAGGACACCAACCCTATATTTTCCAAGCACCAACTTGGACTTTCCAAGGCACCGACCTTGTCAATTTTGAGGCACCAACCCCAAGGGCTCCAACCCTGTAGCTTCACTTTGTCAAGGTATGTTTGGTTATACTTCACGGCTCCCAATGTCTTCTTCAGCAAGCTCTGTCAGTCTTCAGTTATGCCTTCACTTAGTCTCCATGCCACATCATCAATCACCACCTTATTCTTCACATGAAGGTGTCACCATTGCTCTTCATGTTACCCAAAAAAACTTCTTCAAGGTCACCTCATAATGGCTTCAATGCATTATGCTCTTCAATGATCTCCACAAATCTTCAATATTCTGCTTCACAAAGTTCTCCAACTCTGCCCTATTCTGTTCTCAAGAGAAGACTTCAACAAGCTCTATTTGTCCAATCCCAATAAATCAACACTTTGACCATGACAACTATGACAACTTCGACCATGACAGCTTCAACCATGACAACTACGGAAACTTCAACCACGAAAACTACGACAGCTTTGACCACGACAACTACGACAACTTCAACCATGGCAAGTACAACAGTTTCGACTACGGAAGCTTCAACCACGACAACTACGACAGCTTCGACCACGGAAACTACAACAACTTTGACCACGCCAACTACAACAGCTTCGACCATGTAAAATACGGCAGCTCCGACCAATATTTTATGCCCAAACAAAATTATCCTTTTTTTCATCCTAAACAATAGTCTCCTTATTCTCCTCGGCCTTCTGTCTTCTCTTGTACTTCGCATCTCTGAATTCTTGCCTGAATTCCTGATCAAAATGAAGTGTTTAGACGTCTATTTATAGAGATTTCATTTATAACTGAAGGGACACATCTATTTGAAGTGAGGCCGACTTGTATGACTGAGTGTAGGTCAACTCATTGCTAGGAATAATTTCCTTAAATTAAAAATTCAATATCTCACAAACTATTGGGAGTTTCAGGGAAAATAAAGGCTTGTTAGAAAGAGGAAAAAATCCTCTTTAAGATGGTCTAGGATCTATTTTGAAAGGATGCCTCCAAGGTGTCAAAAATAGTTTTTTTTGTGACTGTCCTTAAATGTTATGCATAAAAAGTTTGGGACAACATGAGGAATGTTTGAAACAACGTGGCTTCTTCATTGTTATCAATGTCATCATAGGATTAGAGAGTCATTATGTAGGAGTGCAACATCCATGTAGCATGACGCATGAACAATGTCATCATATACTAGTGCAGTGATAGTGCAACATCATTAGGAGAACTCAAAAATAATCTTCCAACCATCAAATGATCTCCAACCATGTTATCAAGACCTCATTAAGTGCCATCATCAATTGTGGTCATTCATCAAGAATATGAGGTCATCAAATGTAGTCCTCCATATGTCATCAAGGGCTTCTAAATACTCGACACTTGGCACTTCTTAAGACTTCTTCATTAGTGACTTGACATACTAATTAATGACATTCTTATGAAACAAGAGTTATGAAATCATCATTTGGAACCAGTCATGTCAACAATATTTTCCATCTTGGCTAGTGCCATATTGACATCAATGACAACCTAGATTAAAAGGAGATGCATTGGAGACAAAAACATACTTCCTACAACCAATGTCAGAGTTGGAGTTGATTTCCATGGCCGCAATCATCAATCGCTAGATAACACTCAAATTTGGGATCTTACATATCTTTAAATAAAGAAATCATGTATTTTAATTTAGTATATACCTAAACAATGATTTTAAAATGTATTAACATTATATATTTATTTTCTCATCATAAAAATAAAAATAGAAAGATTTGTTTACTGATCATAAATATATGAATGATAAAATGTTTGCAATTAAACCTCTTACCTTCATATATATATATATATATATATATATATATATATCACAGTAAAACTTTGTATATTGCATATGAGGAATACTATTTACATTCGTGCATATGTCACTTGTAAGAATTGAACCTGGGTGGGGGAGGATCCCATTTCTTCCTCCCAACCACCAAGACAACTCCAGTTGGCCTCCATATCTATATATATATATATATATATATATATATATATTAATATATATGTATATATATATATAGAAGAGAGAGAGAGAGAGAGAGAGAGAGAGAGAGAACCCACCTTAATATTTATTGATTAAATGGGAATTTCACACACACCACACAATTTAAAACTTATATTATTTGTGAGTTTAACATTTAATGGCATTCTGTTTTTTTTTAAAGGGATTTTATTTGTCTTATAAACAAATGAAATCTCATATATCAATTTGAAATTCCTTATCATATATATACATATAATGTGTATTTAACACATGTTGACATTCAAATATTTATGAAGGAGGTTCCTTGTTTTTATAAACAAATAAATTTCATGCATCAATTTGGTGTCTAGCTAAGTGGTGACCTTAAATTATTATTATTAAAAAAAGTATTTAAGAATGTCCATTAACTTAAGTATGAGAGGAGGTTACAATAGAACCACTAACCTTCATATTCATTGATAACCTGGAAATTCACACACACACACATTTTTCATGCAATAGTCATTTTATCGTACTTAAATGGTTCTTAAATACTAATAACGATAGATAAATTAAGATTTTTGACATGTATTTTAGAGAAAATCCTTGGAAGATGAATAATTGGTGGAATATCCATTTTATCCACTAAATTATCAAGGAAAGGATGCAATATTTTATTCAGAAAATAAATGATTTAATTTCAAAAATCACATGAAATTAGATTATCTTTCACCCCAAAACCTTATGATCTCAAGGTTGAGTGTCCCTGCTTCCAAGTCAAACTCAACAGTGACTAGATTTTATCAATAAGTTTTGGGGAATTGTAAATGTAAACACCCTCTTAATCTACCATTAGGTGGGACATTGCACATTGGGTCCACTCTCTACATGCCCCACTAAGATGAGGTTCAAGGGACTAGGAAGATTTTGAAAGTTGTAACTTGAAGGTCAAGTGTCCATTGAATTTTTTTATTTATAGAGACATATTCAATGTGCAAGCACACGAAGGCATTCACTACAAGGTTTGTCAAGGTTCAATATGGTAGTCATAAACTAGATGGATGCATTAACACTCCAACTACATTCAATAAGCCAACACTACAATTTCGCTCCCTGGAATCATGTAAGAGAACTCACTTTTCTATTTTCGCTTCTGATAGTCTTGAAATCTCTAGATAACACCCTAATCCTCTAGCTCGAAGAGCCCCATATCTTGTCCAAGAAAGTGTTATTCGACATTTAATGGCTTATGATCCCCCCAGGGAACATTATAGTGATGATAAAATAAGGGATAACCTCATTAAGGTATCCAAGGAAGTGTCAAAATCAAAGGAGACATCCAAGAAAAGGAAATTTGAAGCTAAGAAATGAGTTATAATTCACTCTAATATATTAATATGGTTATAAGTGAGGATATATTAATGAGTTGAATTATCTCCCTAGTTGGTAAGTTTTATGGTTATTATATTATTATGCAAACTCTCTTCAATTAGATGAGGAAGGTCTAGCTCCCTTTGCTTGTATATTTACTTGATCATAATGAGTTATCTAGGGCATGGATTGCCTTCAAATTTGTTAAGGATGAACTTAAGATTTGGGAATGAACCTAGGTCTAGAAAAATTTCATTTTGACCCAAAATCCCTAATCTTTGTGATTCAATTTAATGAGGGAATGATCCTCTACCAAACCTATTTAGACAAACCTCCTCACTCTCCCTTCAGAGATTCAAAATGATTTGACTCGTAGGTGTCTATGGAATAATATTGGTAGGGTCATATGTCTTGATGAGGGGTCCAAAGAGAGAAATCAAAGGAAAGTATCTCAAAATTGTATAGAGTTAGATTTAGAAGAGGACCTATAGAGGCTATAAGTTTGAAATACTCTCAATATCTAAAATCTCTCTTTCATATGTTTCGCCTATCATGTATATGTACACTTTAAAGTGGATTGATATTAAGCTATAAATTAAGCTAATGGCACTTGTAATATGAATTGAATTGGTCCTTGACCCATTTGTAGGGAAAGCACTAATCTATGACAAAGAATTTAGCTAGATTTGAGAAGGGCATGGAGACTTGCCCTCTCAATTTTCACCTCCACTAGAGGCCTTAGGAGTCCCAAAGGAGGTTAAGGTAAGGATAAAATTCAAAGGTGGAGAACTCTATCTACACAAATACTTCAATATATAACAACTCCTATAAGTTGTAATCGAGAAAGGGTAGACTCAAATTCACAATATTCCCAAAAGATTTATAAATGGGGTTATCTAGATTGTTGGGTTCAAGTATCCTCCTTATTCTAAATCCTAATCTCCCACTTTTAAGATGTTATTTAATTCTCTCCCTCCCCTAGATATTTCTTTAGGTGATGGAGATTTGGGATCTATCCTTGAAATTCTTGTCCCCTTCCTATTTTGATAATTCACAATCCTCTTTCTCCCGCACTACCCTTTCAAGCTTCTAGAGATAATAATGTTTTGAAAGGGGCTCCCAATGTCCAAAATACCCATCCCCAAGGAGACTTGAAATCCAATGTCTAATTATAAATGATATCACTTATGTTCCTCTAATTCAAATGCATGGAGAAATGAAAGGTTTATCTTCTGATTCTATTCATTCTCTCAATGCTATAACACATGGTAAGAAACTTTTCCTCTCCATATCCCACAAAAATTATAAATGTAACTTCTTAAAGGAAAAATAAAATAATTTATGGGGCCTTAGAGTAAGGTTTTTCCCTAATAAGTTTAAACAATGATCATAATAGCCTAAATAACATGGGACTATAAGCCTCCAATAAATTTTACCTCAGTTGGGCTAGTTAGGGTTAATAAACGAAACATTATTTGATTTAACAAACTATGATGGATAATGAAAAGGCTAAAAAATATCCAAGATCCTATCTATAAGGTTGAAGTTTCCTTTCCTATGATGCTATAGGTAGTTCTCATGGGTTGATAATTGTTTGGAATTAATATCTTCATCTCTAGCATTATAGTTATTTTTTCTCTATAATCAAAACTAATTTTGTCTTTGAAGATGGTGATAATTTATCTAGTGGTTGATTTATAATGGCCATACTCCAATATATAGAGTACTATGATAACTTCTTTTGTTTTCAATTCTTAAGAAAGGATAATATGATACTTAGAACATATCTAAATTTCATCCAGTGGTTAGAATAAATCTAAGAGAAAGTTAACATAATGGATGCAAAATTAATTTGGATGCAGAATTAATTTTTCATCCAACAAGTGCCTACACTTGACATTTGAGTAAACCTATAAGGAGATAAGCTAGAAAATTTGAAAAGAGTAGTTTTCTTCCTCTCCTTCCAAAAATATCTACCTATGGGGATGATATTATAATCTTGAATCTTATTTGTTTTTTTAACGTTGATATTCTTAGTAATTGTTTTTTGTTTGGAGGCCCATTTTTCACCTCAAAATTCCCTTAGCACATGGTTTATAATCAACAAGCTTGCTAACATCCCGCTTCTTAGGAATTAGGGAAATATGTGTCTTATTGAGCAATCCAATTACTATTTTGGAGCTCTAAAACTCTCTAATCACTAGTATGATCCTATTTAATCAAATTTCAAAAACTAGGGTAAAATTCCATGAACATACCATTCGGGCCCGGGATCCTGCCTTTCTACATGGTTGATAGAGAATATATGACCTCTTCTTTATTTGTTTAGTATTGACATCTTCATGTGAATTTCATCCAAAACCACTAGAGGAAAAATATTTACCACTTCCAAATTGTCCCGACAACAAAAAGGCTTTGAAAATATTTGACTAAAACAATTTATTCCCTCCTCTACCATATCTAAGAATGTGTACGTAATGTCTTTGTTGCTCGATTGAATGTTCCAATAGTACTCAAAAGTTTCCAATAATTTGCATACCTTTGGAAATATTTCGTGTGGTTCTCATCTTCTTGTATCTAAATGGCCTGACATCCCAAATTCCACTTGGACTCTTTGAGCCTTAGTATAAAATGTATGGCATCCTCCAAACCCTGTAGTTGGATGATATCTAAGGCTTCAAATTTATTATTTTCTTTTTCCTAGAAAAAATCCTCAAATTTTATCTTTATCTCCTTTAGGGACTTTTTCCCACCTCTTTAGTGTTAAGTGCACCCTCAAATTTTTTCTTACAAATTGGATTGTATATGATAGAGGAGAGGTTGAGGATAGAGGTGACCATGTTTGTTCCACCTAACATCAAAATTATTTCATACTAAACTAATCCCGATTAAGTTTGAAATGAATTGGGGGATTATTTAAGCCTTTATCTATCATGAGGACAATTATGAGATGATTCAATGATCCCCTAGAGGAAACCCATGTCTTTACTATGAAATTTTCCATCGTCCAACTATAATTAATATTAAATATGTCTAGTCTCTTTGTTCAAAAATTCCTTCATGTGGGAAATAGTTTAACTGGCTTGAGATCCTAGATATTATGATTTTCCAAAAGAGACTAAAAATAACTTCAAAGAAGGTACGACCGTGGCCTAGAGCCCCATACTTAGCATAGAGACAATGTGAAATTCAAATCACCCCTAACAATAAGGAAAATTTGGGCATCTAGTCTTTTAGAACTTAACAACTAGTCCCAAAAGGCTCTTTCATAGAATAAGGACCATATATTTTTTAAATGTTGAAGTGAAGACTAGAGCTTTTTTGATCTAGACCAACATAAATGGATTGATATGTAGTAGAGGATGATAGAGCAGATAAATATGGGCTCCATCTCGTAATTATCTCACTTAACATTCCATTTGCATCCAAAGAGGCAAAATACCATTCTTTTCGCTTGGAACCAAGTAATGCAATAATATTCACACCCAAATTCATAGTCTCTTATAGAAAAACTATATCATGTTTTTGGCTCCATCTTAGCCTTTTGGGGGGCTAATTTATTTTGGTTTCCCCCTACCCCATGGACATTGTGAGAAAGAATGATCAAGGGTGAACCAAGGGATGGGATGTCCCTACTCCAATAGCTAAGAAATGGTGTATTGCTTGAATTTTTATATTTATTGTAGAGCCTTCTCTAGGGACTTAAGAAGGTGGGGCTTACAACCAACATGGTTGACAAAAGTAGAATATAGGGCTAGACTAATCCAAGGGATCAATTTAGTGCTCAAAAATCAAATTGTGCGAAAGAGCTCGAAACCTATACCATTGTGTAGATCTCAGTGATATGAATCCAACACAACTTGAATCATTCAAAACCGATATCATATACTCTTGATATCGTGTTCTGATCTAATTGCCAAATAATTAATATTTTTGTAATTGGGTTGCACGTACGCCCAATTAACAGTCTATATGCTAAATAGGCATGTGAATGGGCAAGTTAACTATAAAATTTGGGCCAATGGTTGATTGACATGTGACCTAATGTGATTGGATCGTGAATGATGGTTTGTGATAGGCTAGAGTTCAACCAATGAAGGAGAGTCACGTGGGCCAATTGATGGTTGCCATGTGGCTTCATGGTGGTGTATTAAAATTTGGTATGGGCAGATCAGGCCTTGGCAGGGTTTGAATGTTGGACCTCCAGGGTGGCAACACAATGCTCCACCACTGCGTCACTGGTGATTCTTACAACCTTTAGTCACCAATGCATATTTAAAGTTTCGTGGTTGCACATTTGGGGGTAGGGCAAGGATAAGCCCCAACCGTGGTCACAACCCACCTATTTTCACCAGAGAGGACCATTGGCAGAGAGTTTGAATGGGGGCCAACCCCAGGCCATCATGCAACCAGAGACAAAGATAGTGGAGGAGCTAGCCTCGGGTCACATAGACCCTCACATAACCATGATCCATCCCTTAATAACGGGGGCAAAATTTTGGCACTGACCTCCAGTTCTATGGGCACATAAACGATCAAGCGCTAGGTGTTGGGGGCTCGGCCAGTGGGAGCAGGTGGTTAGCCCCAGCACTTGGGAATGTTTCCCCCATACGACCACATTTTTTGAAAAGTGGGAGTTAATGGATAGTTTATGTTATGCTCTTGACCTACGGGAAGATGCCATAATACCAAATATACGAAGAAACATAACCCAGAACATAGAACAAAATGAGAAATAACAGCATGT
Source organism: Pinus taeda (assembly GCA_000404065.3). Lineage (NCBI taxonomy): Eukaryota > Viridiplantae > Streptophyta > Pinopsida > Pinales > Pinaceae > Pinus > Pinus taeda. The sequence continues at coordinate 226,600 of APFE030140545.1, read as the reverse complement.
ATTTTATTATTTAGAGATGAAAGCAATGTTCACTTGCCTCTTTGAGGTGGAAACCTCCAATAGAGCAGGGCTTGATTACAAAATAAGACATGACGTTCCTCAATGGGGAGTCTCTATCCTTTATATAGGATTCATACATGCAATACCATGGGTCAGTACCATGGTTCTCTTAATACCATCTATCAAATACCATGGCCTATTTGTAACTAACTATGGCCCCTTTCTTTAAATGCAGGTCAACCACTTACAATTATTAATATGGGATTTATTGACTCTTTAACTAACTATAATTATGAATTAACCCTATCACATAAATAAGGGGGTTAGAGTTGGAAGCTAACATGCTCTCCCCCATAAAAAAACCTTGTCCTCAAGGCTGAAGCTGCGGAAACTGCTGAAGAATAGTGGTTGGTTCCCAGGTCGCATCTTCTGGATAGGTGTCTTTCCACTTGACGAGGACTTCCTTGATCATGCGACCGTGCATATGTCATTCTCGCTTGTCAAGGACCTATTCAGGTTGGAGCCAGATTGAACCTTCTTCATCCATTTCAAGTAGACTGATTTGAATTTTGCAATTGTTCCCCACCACTTTCTTGAGGCATGATACATGGATGACGGGATGGATTTTTGCAGTGGGTGGCAAGGCTAGCTTGTATGCTACTTCACCAATGCGCTGAAGTATTTGATAAGGTTTGTGAATTTTGGAGATAATTTTTTAAAACCCTTGTCTTTGAGTGATGTTTAGTTGTATGGTTGCAGCCTCAAGAATACCTAATCCCCTTCTTGAAATGTGCGCTTCAAATGATGTTGGTCTGCCTATTGCTTCATGAGATTCTGAGCTTGATGGAGATTATCTTTAAGATGGGCTAGCATGGTTGCATGGTTCTGGAGGAGTTGATCCACTGCTTGCACCTTAGAGAATCCAGGGATATAAGAAGTAGGTGAAGGGCGGAGTTGACCATAAACTACTTCATATGGAGTCATCTTGGTGGCAGCATGATAGTTAGTATTATACCACCATTCAACTAAAGGTAACCATTGTACCCATTGATGTTGCTTTTCTAAAGTGAAGCACCTGAGGTAGGTCTCGAGACATTTCTTGACAACTTCAATTTGACCATTAGTTTGGGGATGATAGGAAGTACTTAGTTGTAGTTGGGTGCCTTGTAGCTTGAGAAGTTCCTGACAAAAGTTACTGGTGAAGATTGGGTCATGATCAGACACAATGGAAGTGGGCATGCCATACAATTTGAAGATTTGGTCCATGAAATATTGAGCCACCAAAGTGGGTGTAAAAGGGTGGGGTAGGGCGCAAAAATGAGCATACTTAGAAAGTCTGTCCACAACCACCATGATGACTGACTTGTTGCTTGACTTCAGAAGGCCAGTAATGAAATCCAAAGAAACATACGTCCATATTGAGGAAGGGATGGGAAATGGTTGTAAAGTGCTTGGGGACTTGACTGTTTCTCCTTTGTGGAACTGACACACATCACATTCAGCTACAAAAGTAAGAATTCCCATTTTCATGCCTGTCCAAAAGAAGGAACGATGAGTGCGAGCATAAGGCTTTTGAAAGCCTACATGGCCTGTAGTGGGAGATGAGTGCAACTCTACCAAAATGCGTGTTTTGAGGGTGGATGTCAGTGATATCACTACTATATCCTTGTAGCGAAGAATCTCATCCTTCCAAGAGTATCCCGCTATGGAATTAGGATCTGCTTACAAGTTATTAATGAGTTTGGAGAGCGAAGGATGTGAAAACCATTCCTTGCAAGCTTCTTCAATTCAATCTAGAATGGGAAGATAGATTGCTAGCAGGGTACTATCCTCCTCAAATTGGCGTGATAAAGCATCCGCTACGACATTTTCACACCCTTCCTTGTAAATTATCTCATAATCATATCCCAACATTTTGGCTAACCATTTATTTTGCTGTGGCGATAATAGCCATTGCTCCAAAAAATATTTAAGGCTTTGATGGTCTGTGCAGATTTGGAAATGCTGCCCCAATAAGTATGGTCACTAGGTATCCATTGCATGTAAGATGGCCATCATCTCCTTCTCATATGTAGATTGTCCCAGATGTTTCCCACTTAGTTGTTGGCTGGTGAAGGCCAAGGTTCGACCTTCCTACATTAAGACAACCCCAATACTTGTACTTGAAGCATCACATTCAATCACAAAATATTTGGTGAAGCTGGGTAGTGCCAATACGAGAGTGGAACATATGCCCTGTTTGAGAGCTATAAATGCTTGTTGTGCTTCATCAATCCAGAGGAATGAATTTTTCTTGAGAAGGTGAGTTAGGGGTCTAACAATGCGACCATAATTGCAGACAAATTTGTGATAATAGCCGGTGAGACCCAAGAATCCTCTCAAACTCTTCAAGGTTTTTGGTTGGGAAATCCTGCATTGCCTGGATCTTTTTGGGATCCACCCTGACACCTTCACGCCCCACAATGTGGCCCAAATACTCGACTTCTTCCATGCCAAAAGAGCACTTGGACAATTTGACAAATAATTTATGCTTCCGGAGTAGTTGCAAGAGCAGGTCTATACGTTGAAGATGTTTTTGCCAGGTGAGGCTGTAGATGAGAATGTCATCAAAGAAAACAAGGATAAATGTTCTGAGATATGGTTTGAGCAGGTGATTCATGAGGCTCTGAAAAGTGGATGGGGCATTACAGAGACCAAATGGTATGACCAGGAATTCATAATGGCCTTCATGAGTTCGGAAAGCAATCTTTAGAATGTCTACTTCTTTCATGCGTATTTGGTGATAGACTAAGCAAAGATCTATCTTAGTAAAGAATTGAGCCCCATTTAGTTCATATAGAAAATCATTAACAATCGAGATGGGGAATTTATCTTTGACTGTAAGCTTGTTGAGGGCCCTGAAGTTTGGACACATGCGCCATTCCCCATCTTTCTTGAGCACCATGACCACAGGTGATGAATAAGGACTGATGCTAGGACGAATGACACCGGCTTCCAGGAGTTCCTTGATTATTTTTTCAATTTCATTCTTTTGGGTGAAAGGGTATCTATATGGGCGCACGTTTAGTGGTTGTGCCCCTGGGACCAAAGTGTTGCTATGATCATGTTCCCCTCTAGAGGGTGGAAGCTCATGAGGTTTGTCAAATATCTGCAGGTGGTTGTTTAAGCCCTATTGCATCTTAGGATGAATATGAAGAGGAGTTGGCTCGATGGCTTGGATGGAATTAAATTAGGAGATAACTCCATGATGGCCCTTTTTTAACAAATTTTTCATTCGATGCGAGTTGATGATAGAAGGAGTACCTTCCTGGAGTCCGCAAAAGGTATGCGTGTGGTCCTTCTGCTTAAAGCTCATATATAACTCCTGGAAATCCATTGTGATTGGGCCTAGTGTGCGGAGCCATTCAACACCCAAGACAATGTCACAACCACCCATGTTGATGGCAAACATGTGGGCCTTTAGGTGGTAATCTCCCATTTGAAGTTTGATTTTTTCACAGCATCCTTCACATTTCATTGTTCCCCCATCAGCAATTTGGACCTGGAAATTAGAGACTGCTTTGACAAAACAATGCACCACTTTCGCGACTCTCTAATGGATAAAGTTATGTGTGCTGCCACTATCAATCAATACTACTACAGGGAAATGTTTAATAAAACCTCTGATTTTTAGAGTTTGGGGAGAAGAAATGCCTACCAAAGCATGGAGCGAGATGACTGGTTCTTCTGGTGTAGCTGGGAGCTCATTGTCCTACTGGTTGTCCTCATCTTCCTCCTCTGGTCCCTCAAAGGGCAGGATTTACTCAGATGAACTCTAATCAGTAACATCAATTTGAAATAATTTGGGTTCCTTGCATTTATGCCCCGGGGAGTATTTGTCATCACAGTAGTAACACAATCCTTGCTTTCTTCTTTCAGCCATTTCTACAGGGGACATCTTTTGAACCTTAAGTGTTTGGGTAGTGCCTTGATCCTGGGTGGGGAATCCCTTGGCTATGAAGTTTGGACGAGGTGAGTGGTCCGCTAAATCACGTTCCACTTCGATAGCATTTGTGAAAGCTTCCATCCATGTGGTTGGGTGGTGCATCTGGACATGGGCTTGGATGGCGTCTTTGAGACCACTTATAAAACATTCCAAGTAGAATTCATCTCCTAGACCTATTGTGCGGAAGGCTAATGTCCCAAAGGCTGTAATATAGTCGTTTACTATGCCTGTCTCTCTCAGATTAGTAAGACAACCCAAAAAATTAGATTCATGTTCAAAGCGGTCACAAATGGATTTTGTGAATGTCTGCCAAGTAATTGTCCTTGGATAGCATTTTTGATGCCACTGCCACCATTTCCATCTTTCTTGGTCCAAGTAAACGCCTCCCACACATAGTTGAGTCTCATCATCTACGATGTGATTCAGAGTGAAATATTGGTCCATTTGTGATAGCCATATTTCCAAATTAGATCCATCAAATTTGTACACGTCCAACTTGGGTGGTCGAGGGTGGGAATGTTGGTGATTTCCATGGAAGTGAAGATGATGGTTGGATTCTCCTTCCTAGTCTTCATTAAAAGCATATGCCTTCGATTGTAACGTCGACTTGCCCTTTGTGATTTTGTCGTGTAATGTCTGGATCTGCGTCGTTAAAGTCTGCAACTATTTTTCAATGGTCTCCATATTCTCATTGGCCATGGATTGAGCTCTGGTTTCTACCATACACAGATTCAGGTTACTTGTTGTCATTATGAAAAAATTTTGGACCACCCAAAAATTGAAGCTCACAAGTGAATCATACCACCTCTCTCAGCTCGTCATCCTTATTTTTATGGGCTAAGTCTCTTATAAGTGTCCTCGGAGGATGCTTATCAATACTGCAATAGCCAATTTCTAGAAAAGTTAATCCTGCCCAATGTCCTGCGAGAATCGCCCCAGGGTATAGGAGCCACAAGCCTCCCTACACAAATGGTCAGATCTGTTTGTGAAACCCTCAACTATTGAATGTGAATTGGACTGCAGCGACAACAGAACCCCAGCTGCTAGATCTGAATGGTATTGTGGCGGTAGACCTTGAACTGGTGGATCTGATTGTTGCGGCGGCGATAGAGCCCAACCTGCTAGATCTGATCTAGCAAAGAAGACGATGGGCAATCTTCAGAGAGATGAAGGAACTATGGTCTCAAGGAGTGTCAGGTGCTACAGATCGCAATATACATAAGGGTCCAAAAGTAGTACTTGACCCAATCTTTCAGGGCACTAATTAAGGAGGATCAACCGTACCCTTAGCCATACTACCCGACTACCCTATCGTACGTGCGAGTAATCTCCCTAAGTGCTTTTCTCGGTGTACTGTAGCAGCAAGACGACCAATAGCTTATCTACAATGAGGTTTCAGGTGAGCCTGGGGGGCTTCTGATAAACCTAGAGGGTACGTGGAAGATTTTCGGTGCGCGGTTCTGTCTAATGCACTACTACTTGAAGGGGTACTCATAAGGATTACAAGGGAGTCCAACAAGTGTGACCACCTCTTGTATTTCTTGTGTACATGCCTCCCCAAATCTGCAGGTTTATGCGCTTAATGACAGGTCCTGTGGTTTAAAGACACCAGAACACGTCTCTAGCCAAAAAAAAACCTGCTAAAAATGAAGATACCACTAGCCCTGGAAAGCACTTTGATACCACTTATTATGTTCTTGATCTGCGAAAAGATGCCAGAATACCAAATATATGAAGAAACACAACCCAGAACATAGAACAAAATGAGAAATAACATCATGTGTTTTATTATTCAAAGATGAAAGCAATGTTCACATGCCTCTTCGAGGGGGAAACCTCTAATAGAGTAGGGCTTTATTACAAAATAAGACACGATGCTCCTCAGTGGGGAGTCTCTATCCTTTATATAGGATTCATATATGCAATACCATGGGTCAGTACCATGGTTCTCTTAATACCGTCTATCTAATACCATGCCCCGTTTGCAACTAACTGTGGTCCCTTTCTTTAAATGCGGGTCAACCACTTACAATTATTAATATGGGCTTTATTGACTCTTTAACTAACTATAACTATGACTTGACCCTATTACATAAATAAGGGGGTTAGGGTTGGACCCTAATAGTTTAACTGTCTAACAATTTCACCCGTTGGGCGGGATTGTAGGCCAGGTTTGCGTGCTAGTTCCAGCTATGGAAATTGGGAAAAACTTGTAATAGGCATAACTTTCTCAGTTGTTGGTCAAATGAGATGCAAAAGGAACCCAAATAGGGGTTTTTATAGTTTTGGATCCATTGGAGGCATTTTTTTTAATTTTTTTTTTGAGCATTGTAAAGCCATGAAAACACAAATTTGAGAACTTAATAAAAGAGGCCCTACATTGGAAGTTGGACCAGGAGATGTAACCTAGGAGAGGGATGAACTATTTTATCATGTTTGTTGTTATGTGTTTCTAATATGGTATTTTATCTCTCTTTTGGATGTTAACTAAGTTTAAAAATCACTTGTTTATGTGTTCTGTAACTTGGTCCATTACCCAAAATACATAAAATTTCACTTGCAATTTGTATATCACCTTCAAGTTTCATAAATAGATCATTTTGGTATCAGAGCATTAGGTTATTGTGAAGGTTTGATTATGTTTGCAAGTGGTTTTGTTATTCTTACAAGGTTGAAGCTTAAAAGAGGAGAATTAGAACTTCTAGAGCTAAGATCTCAAATTGTTTCAAGAAGAAAAAACACACCTCAAGCTTCAATATTCATGGCACGTGAAGAAAGTCCTGAAGGGATATTCCTTCGGGTTGGTTTCTTTCAAGAGAATTATATCTAGGTTTTTGTGGTAGGAGCGGAATCGGTTTATTGTTATTATTGTTTGTAAAGAGAAGACACATGGAGAGAGATTGCCAGTGCACTTAAATAAGGAAGGCAGTATGAGCGAGTCAATAACTTAATTATATTAACGAATGCTTATACAATGGTGACCTTGAGTATGAATAGGTTGGTAGCTAATACACGAATTCCAAGTGAAATTGAGAAGACTGACTAGGATAGACAAGTGGGTGCCATGTGGCGAGTTGATGGCATGGTGCTAATTGACTGGCTAACTTTAAATGGACATAAATTTCGATCCGAAGGTCAGATCAAGAAAAAATTTGTATCGCTAGAATAGTCTCAACAATATGAACACACTTAAGCCATCCATATGATTTTTTAAGGAAGTTGGAAAAGATTGAAATTTTTAGACCCCATTTCTGTAATGCTACCTTAGATTTTGGGTCAGCATATTGACCACCTCCTTCTAACTGGTTTTGGGGGTTGGGATTAGGAGGGGGTGCATTACATAGTGGTATCAGAGCTTCCAGGTTCAACATTTGGACCTCTCGAAGTGAGTGGAACTCAACTCTGAGTGTATTAACTAAATGTGTATGCTAACTTTCATCTTGAAGGTTTGGAAAACTGATGGTTGTCACCTTGGAGATTTGTCATTTTCTTTAATTTTGCATAACTTCCTGTGTGGTGATGAGTATGGTTATTTATAGTGGACCATCAATGTGAGTTGAGTGATGTGATATTGTATACTTGGAATTATAGTGCATGTGCATGCTCATGTGATATGAGGGATGTGGGGAAAATCTCTGTGTTGTTATAGCACCGATAGATTTGCTTGTCTCTAATTGAATGAAAGTATATATATATATTGATTGGGATAGGGGAGTCCCATTGCTTGATCATTATATGGAAAATAACCTTGGTGTGGGTTGACTATTTATTTATGATTATTATGGTCATTATGTTTTCCTTATGAATTCTTGTCTTCGTGGTCAATGCTCCCTTGTTTAAGGAATGGGTATTCTTCTAGTATACAGGACATTGTAATTGAAGAATGTGGCTTAGATAATAAAGACATGGTTGAATATGTCTATGAGACTATTGCATATGATGATCAATTTTATGAAATTATTTGTTGATTATTGGCCTTGGAAAAGGAGGTTGAATATTCATCTACTGATATGAATTCTAGTGGGAAGAGTTGACTTCTGAATTAGTGATTATGGTCTCAGTAAAGACATTGAATGAAGCCAATGAAGGCTGACACTCTTTTTAATTTTGAAGGCTAATTTTAATAGATGCCTTGATTATTGGATTTGGTATAAAGGATGAATTTACTTTGCTACCCTGGTCTCAATATAGAGATTGAATGAAATTAATGAGTTGATATGCGCATGTGCATGTAGAAATTCTGGTTTCTAAAAAATAATTTTGAGATATTTATGTCCTGGATTTGAGACATGTGACTAATACATAAATTTATACATGTGTGCAATTGCATGGAAATGTGCTTGGTGCAGCAGGGAAAGGAAACTAGTATGCTTTTTTATATCTATTAATTCAATGATAGTTGAGTGTATGTGGAATTACATAGCAAGACTCAGTCATTGTGAAAGGAAACATGTATCATGGCATGATATAGCAAGATATGGACCAAGCCCATCGAGAACAAGAAAGAGGGACATCCCTCTAAAGGAAAACAACCTTCAAGAATTTAGAGGTTAAGCTCAAGGATTTGGAAGATGAGATAAAGATATGCAAGGCAGAAATTAGAAAGCTCAACAAGAAATAATAAGAACTAGTTGATTGGAATGTTGAACTAAAAAAACAGTGGCGAGAAATGACATATCAAGCTAAACCCTAAAAAAGGAAAATTGGCATTGGTAGGAAGAGGCCTCGTGAGGCTAAAAAGGAGAAGATGATATTTTCCTGTTGGTGTGTTGGAGAAGAGCATTTGAGAAAGGACTATCCCTATAAAATAAGAAGAAATAAAATAGCTCCTACAAGCCACAGGGACATGCCAATCAACGATGCAGGATGATAAGAAAGAGGAGGGGGAATTCCCTCAAGTTCCTCGACATATACATATATTTGTTAAAGAGATTCTTTGTGAACTTTTGGGGAATTTAAGACTTCAAGGTTTTCGTGAGCCTTGTAAAGAAGTCTTGAACTGATTTTGGTATGTGAACATACATATGTACATGCATGAATGTGTACTTGTATGATGGTTGGAAGTGCCATGAACACTGGACTCATGGGGATAAAAAAATTTGATTTTTGGGGACTTTTTTATTTTAACGCCTATAAGTGATGGCTTTAATTTATCGTTTTCATGATTGACATTATTTAGATTTTACATTTTTACATGACTAGGTTGCTTTATGTGTGGTTTCCTCCATGATTACGATCATGGATTTTATTCTCTTTTGCGTTGTTAGCTTTTATTGTGCCTCTTGCATTACCTATTTATGTTATAACAAGCCTTTGATTTACATACTTGGGTTTTAGGGCCTTAAGTCAAATCAATGGAAGGCGACAGGGAGGCTACGAAGCTTTTGTGAGAGAGATGAAGATGGCCACATGTAATTGGAATGAATAATA
>APFE030140545.1:197185-214685 GCA_000404065.3 Pinus taeda | reverse complement strand
TATCTATCTATCTATATATATATATATATATATATATAAGCTCCATATTAGCTGTGTTGTGTCTTAGAAGCAGTGATTATATATTGTATACGGTCAAAGAACACTGAGGATGGTGTTCCCAACAAGGGGAGGGGATTATGACATCCCTTGGTTAATACTTCTCCCTTGCAAATAATTGAAATTATTTTAAATGGATGAGAGAGGAACAAAAATTCAATTGATTGAGGTAGGAGATTGGTTGAGGGAATTTTGTTTTAAATATTAGTCCTGGTTGGTTGAGTGGCTGACTATGTTATAAATTAAGTGAAGAAATAAGGACAATGGTAGATTTCATTTAACTCTAACTACAAGCAAGAACAAGACAAAAGCACTAAGTCAGCATGGATCGCACAGTCCGCGAGGTTGACAACTATTCAATCGTGGAGCAGAAGGGACAATTAGTTTTTTGGAAAAAGCGAAAGGATTCTTCATGGAATAGGGGACATTGATGCAGGGAAATCACTCATGGATGCAAGGAGGTTATGTAGAGAGAGAATCTCTCTGTGAGCATGTAGAAATAACAAAAAGGTCCTCTATGTGTTTGCTTTCCATGAGAAAAGGAAATTCCTCCAAGATCAGAGTTGAGGATGCAAAACAGACAATAAGACAGAGTAGTTTGTTGTTGTAAGCCTCAAAGGGTTAAAACCAACTGAAGAACCCTCTTGAAAGTTTGCTTGGAATAAGCATCAAAGAGAGAGTAAAGGCTTTGCACCGATGGATGAAAGCAATGTGGTTGGTGGCATCCAATTTCAAAGATATTGTTGATCAAAGTCCTCAGAAGAACTCCACCTCAAGCTTTGGAATCTAGCTTGGGGGTGACAGTTGTAAGTAAGACTTGATTGCAACTGTCTATGGTTGGGCAAAGGGTTAGAGTCCGACTCTTAGTTGCCAAAACTTTCACAAGATAAGTATAAAATTATGTTTATGCTTGTTATTACTATATTGCCTCTATTGATTGTATGAGGATAACGTCATGTTAATGTTAAGGAGTGTTGGTTCTTGTGAAATCAATTATAAAAATGTGGTATGAGGCATGATATGTAATTGTATTGTTTACATGACATAGTGATATGTTGTTGGCACTACTTTAAAAGTATTGGAATAATGTACAATTGTATTGGTTATGTTATGGTAGTGACCAACATAGTGATATGTTGTTGGCACTACTTTAAAAGTATTGGAATAGTGTACGATTGTATTGGTTATGTTCTGGTAGTGACCAACATAGAAACTCCTTATTATTTACAGTGGTATAATCTTTAATTTCACTGCTAGCTCTTGTCTATATCTCTGAGTAGGAATAAATAAGATTCCTCACTTCGTGGACCTATTGGTCTACTTACCTTGTATTGTTTCCTTTCAAGTCTTCCTGTGAGGCACGCCCAAGTTCTTGGGTCTGCATTTCCACTTTCTCAGAGGTTAGGCATACATAAGCCTTGTATTTTTGTGTAGTTGATGAAATTGTCTCATAAGCCTTGTTAACTTGATTTTATGTTCCTTGGAATAGACATGATAATTAAAAATGTGTTATATACCTGATAAGATATGTGTTCTCATTACTACATGCCTCACTACAGGGTCCTTTTTGTTGTAGTTTTGCATTGATTTCCTCAAGTAGAAGCTAGCTATATATATATATGTGTGTGTGTGTGTGTGTTGTATGTACAAATTTAACAATCCTCCAGTGTGGTTGGTTACTGAGCACAAGAAGGATAGTTCGTGATAATTTAATTAAGTGTTGAGCTTGACAAATGAGTTGGGTTATTAATGGTTCAAAGGTAGAATATATCGGTATCGTGTAATGACCTAAATAACAAAGGGTTTGTACAGGAATTTTGTAGCATTCTCATAGTGTTGGTAAATTATTGGCACAAGCGATAACAATGGTTGTATGGACCTCATTGAAGAATGTAAGGGAAAACACGTGTAGATCTCTAAATGGTTACGAGTTGTTGATTATTTAAGAATCTCATTAAAATTGAATGGATATGTATTGGTCCTGTTTATTATGTTTCTAAAGGAATTTCCATTATGTCTTAGTCACAATATTTCCAAGCTCAGGAAGGATAACTCTAGTTGATATCTTAGGAGAGATAGCTCCTAGCTGATCCATGTAAGAACCTTAAGAGTGACGGCTGAGTCCTGGAGTTGGGCCCAAACGTTCTTTGAACCATTGTAACTGAGAGATGGACTAAGTCCCTCAAAAGCAACTTATAACTTATTATGGGCATGACTCCACTCACATTGGCTCTCAACGCTTTAACTCTCAGCTCATATGTTCCTTCATTAGTGATTGCGACCTCATAATCTTAGATATCAACATTTTTGGACTTATGACAATTGTGTCCCCCCTTGGTTTCTTCTAGGGAAGTTATTTATGAGATGACGTGCCAGGAGTGGGACCGAATGTAGGATTCTCTCTGAGGAGAGTTTTTGTCGAGAAAGGATTTCTTCTAAGGAGGGTTTTTGCTGAGAAGAGTTTCTTCTGAGATGACGCGGTGGGAGTGGGCCCAGGCATGTATTTCTTCTACGAAGGATTTCTCGCTAAGAAAGAGCTTTCGCGAGGAAGAGTTTTTCCCAAGATGGATTTCCGCTGAGGTGAGTTTCCTTCAAGGTGATGTGGACCTCAAAACTTTGGAGTTAAGAGCATAATGTAGCTAGATTTCCTCTGGGTTGGTTTCTTCCGGGAAGATTATAGGCAGGGTGTTGTGGCAAGAGCGAACCTAGGTTGTTGCTACTGCTACCTGTTAAGAGAGGACACATGGAGAGAGGCCGCTAGTGCACTTAAATAAGGAAGGGAGTATGAGAAGGTCAACAACTTAATTATATTAATGAATACTTATATGTGGTGACCCCGAGTATGAACAGGTCAGAAACTAATATAGGAATGCCAAATGGTGGTGAGAATCTTGACTAGGCTAGACACATGGGTGCCATGAGGGTACCATGTGGCAGGGTGATGACATGGCGCTAACTGATTGGCTAACTTTAAGTGGCCATAAATTTCAATCTGGAGGTTGGATTGGGACAAACTTTATATTTTCGGAATCGTCTTAATGAGACGAATGCAATTAATCCATCCATAGGAACTTTTAAGGAATTAGAAAAATATAAAAAATGAGACCCTATTTCCATAACACTACCTTAGATTTCAAGTCAACATAATGACCGTCTCCTTTTAAATAGTGTTTGGGGTTGGGATTAGGAGAGGGTACATTACAACGCATGACCCTTAGGGTCATCGTTTTGGCCCTATGCCATGTCCTTGGTGAAGAAACCCATCATTTGTGTGCTAAACCTTGAATTGGGCCCTTATCTTGATCGTGGTCTAAATATTTCCTTTAGAGGGTTTTTCTTGTAACCAATGACTTAATGTATAGTCAATGTACCTAATATATATCACTTGGGGCATAAGACCCCATTTTTGAGCTAAGATTATTTTAATCAAACCCATATACTCCTCTTAAACAAAACGAACCATAGGCAGTGCCAATATCATGGTTTGGGGCCTTATGCATGACCTATGAGCCATATAAGCATGGTTTAGGGCATAAACCACTACTTTTTTTTACCATGAGTAGTGCCTAATTTTAGAAGCATATCCTTAGTGTGCCAAACATTGGTATCACTATTGTATACCACTCTTGGGCTAAAGATTATGTCCAACTATTTCATCTTGTAGTATAATTTCTCGTGTGTGGGAAATGTCTATCAAAAGTCTATGTGCACATTTGTATTTCTAAAACACTAACGTATAACTTGTGAGCCTTTTATATAAACTTGAATTCACATTAATACCACTGAACTAGCTCAAGCAGTTGACTCCTTTGAAATTTATTAGGAAAACTTGGGATCAATCTTATAATTAGTTACCTCTATTGTGTACTTTAATAGTTAATCTTGTAAGTTAAAAAATCAATTTCAACAAATTTACACTAGATATCATCCACACAATGCAGAAAATACCTAATTTTTTTCCAAACTATTTCTTTAATAAATAAAAAAATTAATTACCCATTTGTGTAGAAAATTCAATCATCACCAACCTTATTTCAATATAATACATACATCTTAAAGTTGTGAAATTTACATTTCAAAAATATAATTTATAAAACTAAAATAACAAAAAAAAAATATGACACCAACTGCATCACCCTTAGGTTTTGGCATACGTTGTATTTGCAGTAGTATGCTTTGAATAAAATAATGTTAATGTGATTTAACTTGCAAATATATTATTGTATGGTATATCCATGACATAGTGTGAGTTCACATGAAGTTTACAATGCACAAAAGTGTTGGATATTCTTTGTCAATTTATGAAAAGGATAGAGAGTGATATCATTACTAAAATTCTATTTGGAGATGCATTGGAAAGAAAAACATATAATAATAAGGCACATTGAAAAGAAAAGTATATATAATATTCCGTGATGTTATAAAGGAGGAGTATTGATTTTTTTTAATTGCTGGATGTGATGGAGAGTTAGCAATACCAACTTAAAAAACATTGATAGTTTATTTAGAATATTTAGTAAAATATTTGAATTTCTAAAGCATATAGTGTAAATAGGGTATTGGTATGAGATTTTTTTAAGAACTTATGTTTAAATTTTCATACTAGGTGTTATTGATTGTAATTTGAAATGTATATATGGTTAATTATAGAAAAATTATTATGCATTAATTGTAAGTGGTGGTATTCGTATGAGATTTTAGAGTAATTATGTTTAAATTTTTATATTATTTTGTTAAGCATGTATTAAGATGTATATATGATTAATATTAAAACAATTATGATATGTATTGTATGAATCAACTATGATATTAATGAGAAAAATTTGTATATAAACTATTTTGTATATATATCTAGATTAATATTGTATAATTTATATATTCAAAATGTGTAATGAAATATTTTATTTAATAAAGTTTAAGTTATTTATTGATAATTTAAATTATAAGTATTTGTCATTATCTTAATGTTGTTTATAAACAGGTGATTATTATAAGAAATATTATTAGATGACAATAATATAATAATCATATGATATAGTTATTTAGACAATTAAGTAAGCTAAATCAAATAAAATTGATTATTTATTTAATAGTATGATTATCTATAATGTATTTAATTCCATAATTTTAAAGTGATGACATTAACTATAATGCAAAATCAAAGAACATAACATAAAATGGATAAACCTTCACAAATATCTTTTGATAATAAAAAATAGAGCTATGCCCACTTGTTTCTTCAACAGAAAAAACATTTAGAGGAAAGCTCCAAATACAATTAATGATTCTAGACAAAACATTACATAACTTTTTACTCAATATATATTTATCCATAGAGAATCTTAACTATGTATTGACACACTTATAATGAGAGCCTACTAACTGATTTGGGCCTTATTCATAAGTATGACCTATTTTACAATGAGCAACTATTAACTAATTATTTAGTGGGTCTTATTCAAGGAAGGTGGCCTATGAGGGTAGGACCCTAACATGCCCCCCCCAAAAGAAGTGTTGGCATTAAGGCTGGAGGTGAGGAAATTGTTGTCGAATCATTGTTAGTTTGACATCTTCTGATTGCATAGCTTTCCACTAGACCAATACTTCCTCGATCATGCACTAGTGAACCTAACACTCTCTTGTATCTAATAAAACAAAAATTGCAATTGTCACTAGAAAATCCTTAAAAAAAGTTGCTTTTAAATCAATAATAACTTCACTTCCTTGATTCTATTTTAAACAATATTTTTTTCGAACTTGGGTATTTTTTCAAGAGGAATTAGATTATGTTGTTAGTTTCTTCAATTTAACACAAAGAGTTTCAAAAATTGATTTGAATATTAATATCCTTTTCTTTTTGTTAATAATTTTCAAAAAGAGAAAAAAATGTCACATTTTTTGGCCCAAGAAAGAACTCTAAAACCATTTGAAGTACTTAACCCCAAAACTTTAGAGCAATCACATAAAATTTAGTGTAAAACCAAAGAACATAAGACAAACTAATTAAACCGTGAGAAATATCTCTTAATAATGAACAATATAGAGTTACACTAACTTTTATTCGAGACAATAACCTTCTAGAGCAAAGCTCAAAATATAATAACAATTATTGATAAGATATTTCATAACCTTCTACTCAATATATGTCCATTCATACAAAACATAACTACCTAGGACCTACTAACTAATGTGGGCTTTATTGATAAAGAGGACTCTTTTTAAAATGAGGGTGTATTAACTAACTACTTAGTGGACCTTATTCAAGGAAGATAGACACATGCATTAATAAAGTATTGTAAATAAGGGAGTTAGAGTAAGACCCTAGCACTATATCTTCATTTAATCACTTGATTCATGTAGGAGATCCTTCAATACTCACATGACCTTGCTAAAGTGGAAAAAAAACTCTCTATAGCATATTAGTGACCAATAGGCCTCGTATAAGTCACTCTACAATGATGTACCATGAAAATTCAAACTCTCTTCTCATTTACGCTAAGTAATTTTGGCCTCCCAAGGGCCTCTATTAAGCATTTGGGATCCCATTTGAATGTGAAGCATTCACATTGGAACTAGTTCATCATTGAAGCTCCAATTTTACTTATAGCCCAAGTCAAGTGGGTAGCATTTCCAAGAATAGAATAATTGCAAGATTATGATGCAGGAATGAGATTGGATATTAATCATTTGACTCTTACATTTCTACTATTCCTTTCCCTTGTGATTATTTGTGCTCTAGGAACCAAGATTTATTCATACGCCATTAATTAGAGAGAGCTTTCAAGAAGTAAAAGGACCCATTCCAAGGAGAGTGTTTGAAGTCCACCTACATTGGTTCACTTGTATAATATGATATTCATATACTATAGTTCGAGAGAGTTTTCAAGAAGTAAAAGGACCCGTCCCAAGGAGAGTTTTTGGAGTCCACCTACATTGATTCACTCTTATAATATGATATCATATTTCAAAATTTCCATTTAACTAATACAAGAGTTCAGGAGTATAGTTGTTTTCCTCTAATTTTTACATTTTGAAATGCATTTTTATGGTTAAATATGTATTCTAATGTCATTTTATTGTTGTTTGTTTGACAATATAATATTTTTAGGTGTTGTCTACCGAGACAACAAATTTGCCTAGACAACAAAAAACTCTTAGTACACCCAAAATTTTGAAACTTGACAGTTGAAACACAAATATCCCCAAATTTATCTATGATTTTATCAAAATCTTGCCAAAAATTCCTTTATTTTCTAAACAAATTTAAAACCCAATAGACTACACAATACTCTTATGCCCCTAATACAACTAACCATCGAATCATACAATGGTTAGCTTAGATCCTAACAAAATCAAACGATTTTGCCCACTAATCCAACAAAACCCCCCATACAGATTGGTGACTCAGCGTTGGATTTATATAATCTTATTTTACCTTTTTAAGTTGTTTTAAAGCATATTCTAAACTTTCGACGACTTGCATATCCTTTTGTACTTAATACCCATCATTAAAGGTTGTACTTCAGGAAATCTTAACTTTTTAAATACTAACATTTTGCACGCTTGTTTTTCTCTATTTCACGATAGTCACATGGAATAATCTCGATAAACCCATGAACCTCATGACCCTATTGTGTCCTTTACACCGCCTCATTACATTGCCATTTCAATTGTTACTGCACATGCTTCACGTGTTTGTACTTCCATTATCTCACATGGTTCACGTGTTTGAACTTCCATTATCTCACATGGTTCTATCCAAGTTTAGTTGATTCATGAAGTTGTTGTTAATGTGAGGAAAGTACCATTTATAGTGTTACTATTTATGGATAGCTTTGCTTAATTATATTTGAAGATACATTGAAAAAAGAATTTGTGATATTCCATCATTTAGTGGAAATGCGAGAGTAAAAAAATGAGATTAATGTTTTTTTATATGGGATGTTATGAATACAGATTTTTCAAGACATGTGTAAGTATCTAGGGAAAGAAAGAAGGAAGAAAGAAATTATTTTAACGTCTTAAAGATAGCTTATGGAACAGATTGCTTTTTCATTTGCTTGATATATTCGGTCTTTTTTTTGTGAAGCTTCAAAATAAATGCTCTCAGCTTCTAGACAAACCCCTCGTTAAATAGATTATCCCTAAAACCCAATGTTTTAATTTTCATTCCATTTTGCTAAATCCTATTGATATATTCTCAAAAGGTGTGTATCATTAAACTCATTATGAAATGTAGACATGCTTAATCATGCAACAACCATTATGCGTAGTGCATTGCATGAACCAATTGTAATATTATTGGTAAAAAAAATTGTACATTAAAAGACTACCTCATTAAAAGGCTACCACGGTATAATTGTACATTAAAATGTGTTAAACACTTTATTTAATGAGCTTGAGTTATGTTTTGGTAACTTAAATTATAAGTATTTGTTATCCCTTCAAATTTGTTAAGTGGCATTTAGGTGATTTTATTGGTAAGCACAATTATTTGATAATAATACAATATAACCATGTTATGTTAGGGCTATTTAAACACTTTATCAAGCTAAGTTAATCATAAAATTGGTTCTTTATTTAATAGGATGATTATTGTTTCATTTGATTACTAGTTTTTGGGCATGATTTTGATACCATTGTTTAGTGTTGGGCATCAATATTAATGTGATTAGTGCTGACATTGCTTACACCATAGGCCTGTGGATAGAATTGCACACAAACAAACTAGGAGTGCTCAACCAAAACAACTTTGCACATCGAAAACATAACAACAGTTAAATCAATAAAGTACACAAGATATATATGGCCCAAAACTTGTTTTATCAGTCCACTACTAAACAATCATAGGGATCCCTTACCAAGGGTCATGGCCCTTTACAACCCCTTATAAAAACTAGTATACATAGTATATAAAATATAGGGCTTGAGATCTAATCCTTCAGACCCTCAATTTTCCCATCACAATAAAGACAAAATAACTTGACTTACTTGCTTTAACACTCCTTTTCCTTCAACCTTTTTTGTTCTCTTTTCTCTTGATGTACTTGGTTGTCCTTTTCCTTGAAAAAACACAGTGATTAACTCCTTTGGTCATTGTCCTCTTACTTCCGACCTGCCAGGTTTCTTAAACAACTCCTTCAATCTGGGATTATCTCTTCAGTCCTCAACCTCCTTACTGCCTCCTTATCTCATAGGAAATGACTCCTTTCAAATCCATGTACATTTAGCTTCTCGCAATGGACTTATCCCTTCAGTTCATTGCATTTATCAACATCAATTCTCTTTGTTTTTAAGTCTGTCATTTGACCTAACAATCTTCCTTACAACCCTCCTATTGTCTGTTTTCAACTCAACGACACTTTAGCTATCATGTTTAGCCCTGGTCACACACCTTCCAACCTTTTCCTACCCTCATTCACCCTCGAGTAGACCTGGTAGGCCTTTCCTGGACCATCGTTCCTCCTCCTAAGGCTAAGCCATCCTTCGACCAACCCTAGTCTCTTGCGACCTTCTCATAAAATTAGCCCAAGACTGTGGCCAAGTCCTAAAATACTTTGTTGCTCAGATATTTACATAGACATGGTTCCATCCTACCTTATATTAGGCTCAAATCATCTTGAAACATGCACATACAACAATACAATCACACAACTCGATAATCCACTTGCAACAAACATTAACCTCCTTTCACCCTTCGCTGGCCTCTCCCTAGCCCTAAGGCACCTTGGCCCTACTTTCGAAGGGTTTGAGGCCTCTTGATCCCCCTTCTTTATGTGTGTCCTAGATCAAAATAGTTGTGACCCTCCTCATATCTTCTTGTCCACACCCTAAGGCCTTTCAACCCCCTACTTGCTAGTCTAAAGCCTTTTAGCCCTAATCCCGGGCTTTGACCTTCCTCCTTAGTCAAACATAAGATCGACTAGATATTCCTCCTCAAAAATTAGATAAAACACTATCTCGGTATCCTATCCTCCTCATTCAACAGACAAGCGACTCGACCTTCTTGAAGACAAACTCGACCTAGTCACTAGAAAAAAAAATATTCCTATCTTTCACATAGAATAAACTTCCTTTTTCATCCTCTTTTATATATGACACTCTCTCTCAGGCTTATTTGTTCTCACAAATATGACTTTTTTGATTGAAATGATCTCTCATAGGTCTCCAATTTATGCACTTGTGTGAGTGACCTTGGGGGATTTCCTTGTCCATCAACAAACCTTTATTTTACCACACTCAACAACAAATTATATTAACCACTTAATTAACTTGGGTCTCAAGCCCACAACTTTGGGTCAAAACTCAAACCATTTGGGCAACTTGCGCAGCCAAATCCCTTTTGGTGGGTTTTCTCTAGTTAGAAAGACCTTTCGAACTACCCAATTTTAAACACTCCCTCTTACTGAAGAAGGTATTTCCATCACACCCTGAAATATCTAGCTCCATGACTTTCCTTGCATATGCATGACTATCCTCACATGAGCCACGACTTTCCTTGCGTGGTCATATCTGTCCTCGCATGTGTCATGCATTATTTTCTAAAAGCCCTAATTTTATCTTGCATGGTGCATGACTATCCTCACATGTAGCATGACTTTTCCTTGCATGCTCCATAACTATCCTTGCATGGGATGTCTTTCATTGCACCACCATGAGTGTTCTCACATGGTTCGCGACTTTCCTTGCATGGGTTAAAAACTTCACTCTCTCACTTGAACTTGAAGATTTGACTTCCACTAGGCAGCTAGCATTCCTTTGCAGTCTCCCAATGAAGCTAGACTCCCTCTAAGCCTACACGACCTCCACTGCTTACTCTGCTTTCACTCTTAGAAAGTGCTTCCACTAAAATTATGTACTTCCAAATTCAGTCATGAATTGAAATTGAACATTGGGTCTAATCCACTCTAGACCACTACAACTCAACTTTGCATGATCCCTCATCCTCGTGGGTCAAATACCTCATGTGCACATGGCTCCTTTGTTAGATGTGCAACACCATAACCTAATGAAAATACTAATTCACAATTAACCTGCCATCCACACAAAGTTTCCTCGTCCATACCAAAGCACCTTTTGTGCTAAACCTTTTGCTCCATGTTTAGCAGTTTCACAACTCCCTCTTAAGCTACTTCCTATGCACACTCTGATCCACATGCTTTTCAAAGTAGCTATGATACCATGTTGAAATTCCTTACACCCTAGGTCTAGTCTATGGTTAGACTAGCACACAAACACTCTGGGAGTTCTCAACCAAAGAAAATTTGCACAATGAAACCAATAAAGCACACAAGATATATAAGGCCTTGTTGACAGGTCAAAAATTACCGCCAATAGCTAGGGGATATCCCTAGTGTAGAATCCCAAATAGACTCTACATCATTTGGAATAGGAGTCTCATCTAGTATGAGGGTCCAACTTCCACCATATTTCTTGACGATGTGTTTTGGACAAAATGGCTAGAAAGTGTTAGAAAAGATTATGACAAACAAAAGTTAGAGAAACTTTATGGAATACTTTACATATAATATGATGCAAACATAACATCAATTGAATAAGGTGACATGGACTTTAAAGAGGAATTCTAGGAAACTTCAATTAAAATACATGTATATAAAGGAAATATTTGTTTATCAATCACGAATTAGTTCCTAATCAACAACAATCACGAAAACATGAATGACATACAATCCCAATTATAATATGTGCCTAAACCAACAAAATAGTTTGTTAACCAAACACATGAAAGCACAAACATATAGCATTGAATCACTAAGAGATTAGTATTGCAATTCTTAACAACACACTATGGAATTGTGTGCCTTGGCTCAAAGAGCTTCCCAAAATTAAGTTGAAATATCAATAACACCATCGCATGAAGTATCCATGAAATCCATTAGTCGAGATGCAAAGCTACCACTTGAACTCTCAAAAGGATCTATAAGCCATCAAAACAAAATGCTCCAATGAAGTCCAAAAACTAAAGTCCATTCTAACTAGCCATGAGGGTATATTCATACAAAAAGTGGTGGATTTTCACCTTCCGTGAATTTTCAACTTCCCTCGTGACCTTTTACATTCTACGTGATTTTTAATTTCAAAAATAAATTTATTTACAAAATATATGGAATTTCAAGATAATAACGATGTCTTTATGGAAAAATACACATGATGGGTAGATTAGGGGATTATGTATATAAATCCTTTGTCTCTGTACCATGCTTTGTAGTTAGCTATTACTAGTGTGACTTTCTCTAGTAGCTCCCCTTCAAACCTCATCTAGAATTTTATGGCATCCAACAAAAGGATGTTCAGGTCCATTTGTATATGATAAGTGAGCATTCTACAATAAATTCCACAATTGTCTCTTTAGTAGGTTCCAAAATATCTTGGATAACTGCTTGCTTCATGTCCTACTTCTCATGGACCTCCTACCAAACTTCTTCTTCGGGCCTAAAAACTTCCATTGCACCAACTAGGATCATTTTATATTCTTCCACAAGAGCATCAAATTTACTGAGTCATAACTAATATGAATCTAGTACCCTGCCTATGTCCTTGGTTAATTTCTCATGAGATTTCCTTGTCATTCTAAGTCTTGCTTTGTCTCTGTCCATCCTCATTTTTTCTTTCCTTAGTAGTGCTTCTAGGGCATCATGGTGCTTTCAACTCCAATCATAGAGGTATTTTGTAGCTGAGAAGGCATGATTTATGGGAATTCCTCTTCCTTTGAGCTCCTTTTGAATCATTGTTAGTGGAGAAATGATTTTGTGGGGTAAAATCATTTCTTCATAAACTTGTTTTATTACTTCTTCCACTAAATTGATTAGTTCTTGCACTTTTGCTGTAAAGTCTTCATTGTGAGAGCTCATGATTTCTAAGGCTTGGTTCTCTACTCACATCTTGAAATTTTCATGTTGAGCCTTTCACAAATTTTCTTTCAGCCTCTTTACATTGTCCATTAGATGTTCTACATTTTGAGCGGTGGTAACGAAGGATGCATTCCCTATGGTAGCAATGGCGATTGGATTACTTGTAGTGTTTCCAACTATAAACCTTTCCTTTTTGATTGATACGTGATTTTTAGTATCTTTCTCTAAGAATTTCCATCTCATTTGATATATTTAGTTCTTAAACTCATCGAACTTGAATTTTGAGAGATCTAAAACCTCATCTTCCTCCTCAAAAGTGAAATCCATTTCAGTCATTGAAGTGACCTCCAATAATGGGTGTAGAAGGTTGAAAATTCATGGGAGGTATGATTTACTTTACCTTTGAATTGTCCAATCGAATCTATAGTTCCTTTTGTGTCAGCTAACAACTCATCTTCGAGCTGTTTATCTAACTCTTCATCTTCTTTCTTCTTTCTTTCCTCCTCTTCTCTTTTCTTCAATTCTTCCTCTTATTTTTTCTTCTCCTCCTCCTTTCTCTTTTTCCTTGCTTCCTCTTCCTTGTTCTTTCTTGCTGCTTCATCATTATTATTTTTCATGGCTTCCTTCTTTAACCTTTGCTCTTCTTCTTTTTCCTCCTAGTTTCGTCCTCTTCTCGTTTCTTTCTAACTTCCTCCTTTGTTGGTTTCTTCTTTTATTATTCTTCCACCTATTTCTTAGCTTCACATTCAACCTTCTTCTTCTTAAACCTTTCCTTATTGGCTTCTATCTCTTATTTTATTTTAAGCATAGTATTTCATTCCTCTAAGTTTACACCTTCTTGCGGGTCACCATCAAAAAGTTCACAATGATGAGAAGCATTGGATACTTGAGGTGATTATAGGGCCTTAGAAGCATTGAATAAATTCATTACCCTTTCTTCTTCCTCATCAAATATAGGTGTACATTGCTAATGATATCTGATATCTTTGTAGTGATTGGTGCATACATTCTTGGGATCATACTTGTGGTAGCATAGCCCATCGAATCTATAACACAACATATCTTCAACCTCCACTTTGACATCTTTGAAACTTTTAATATAATAAGCCCCATTATATAAATGAAAAATGGGCCATGGGGATTTCTTGTATTTCATAAGAGACTTTGTTAGCCTGGTGCTAAGTTGATATGCCACCTCTTAAAGCATTACCTTGTCTGTAATGAAAGATGGTAACTGATGAGGTGGTTTATAAGCTCCATATACTCTAATGAAAGTAGTGTCTCCTAGGGTGAACCAATCTGCAATGTATTGAAAATATGACCTATCTCTATCATACATTTAGGGGGGTTATAATTGAAAATTATTTCATATACTATTGAGAAAAAGTATTTTTCAATATTCTCATACATTCCTCTATATCTTGGATCCCATAAACTCATACAATAAGTAGGTACTAGTGGTGGATCTTGATTACTGGTCCAATTCCATCCTATTCCTTCAAACTCATAGAAGGAACAAATATCATCTATCAAATATGAATCCATTTATAACTATGATTGTTTCCCTTTAGCAGTTCCTTTTCCCAATTTGATATTCATATATATGGAGGAGGCCAAGATATCTTCTCAGTTGAAGATTGTCATGTCTGATGCACATGAGTCAAGCATCGTAACCTAGTTCTCTTGGAAAACTCCACATATAGTTTCCCATATAGCCTACAACACATAGAAACCAACATCTGATATGCTTATCTAAGTAAGTTTTTCTTAAAGGTTCTATCGGCTCTCTGTCGAAATTGCTAGGTTCTTTCCACCAAGATTTCAGAATGTTTGTGGTTTTCTTTTTGTAGTTTAGAACCCACCTTGTATTAAATATTATGCGATGTTTAGGCATATTGTAATATTCATTTATATCTGTTGTTGTATAAGAGGCCACTAGTTCACTGCAATCATTTTTGATAATGGTACCATCTTCATCAATATGTTGCAAAATCCATTTGATAGTTTCTCCACATGGGAATATTGGAGGGTAGGCTACTACTTTATGGAACCATGATTGTCTGACATTGACATATACCTTGCAATCATCTTCATCTTTGGGCACCTCCTTTCTGGTGAACTTTTGATATATATTCCCCAAGTAATTTTTATCGTCTTGTCTACGTAGCAAGTTATGTCTCCATATATGGGTACTATGTTAGGATGACTCTCGGCAACACTTTTAATACTTCTCGCTAGAGAATCTGTCCCAAATATCCTTCTAGATGGAGACATATTTGTTGTAGATGATGTCAAACTGAGGGAATTTATGTCAATAGTACTCGGACACTCAAATATATCCATGGAATTCAAAATGTTAGAAAAGCATAGGTAAACCTATTTTTGAAGTAAAATACAAAATTCATGAGGTTATAATGTGATTGGTTCAAGTCATAGACTTAGAAGGAAGATAAGCAATAGGGTGAGTCACAAGTCGCAGTTTAAGAAACTATTATAGTCACAAATTGAAAAGTTAAAAGGTAGACGAGGATGGGTTAAAAATACGATGGTGACTTACGATTGAACAGAGGATTAGGCACTCTGGTCACAAACTGGGATCGCATATTGCGATGCTATAGGAAGGGTTTGTTAGGGTCCTATAGTCTAGGAATCAAAGTGTGTTTGCCTCTTACTATTCATCTTGGGGGTCTCTTTGTTAATTTTAGCATATGAGTCAGTATGTGTCATAGTCTAAAGGTTTGTATGAAAAGAGAGTCATATGAGTTAAGGTCATTGCAAATTTTCATGTCATAAAGGGGTCTTTTAGCCCTAATTCGAATTTGTATAGGTCTAATAGTCCACGAGGGGTCATCATTAGAGTTGAAGGGGTCATGTCATGAGTTAGTTAGTGGTTTGTAATTATCATACCTCCATGATTGCAAATTTCAACATTATGACATGAGAGGGCTTGTGGTGGCATTAAATTAAAAAATTATTCAAGTCATCCCTCATTTCTCCTTCTTCCAAAGTGAAATTTGAACTCTGAACTAGTCTGAGTTTTCAAAGAAGGTTGCAGACAGTTGAACAGAGGTGCTTGAAGCTCAAGTGAAAGAGGGCGTTGCGCAACTGTTGCGCACAAACCTTAGAATCACATAGATTGTTAGGTCTGCAGGCTTTCGAGATCATGGAAATGGCTGCAGTGGGGAATAACCTTATAACATGTGTGTTTAATGACATGCATCATTCCCTACCAAATTCGACCAACATTGTTATAAATTTGTGGGCACAATCTTTCTTTTGTCCGTCCTTGGAGGATTTATCTCTTACTCCTACCTTGGCAATTCACTAACAATCATAGCCTTTGGTTTAAGTGAATTAATTGGATATATTGTAATGGAAGTACAATCTCACATGCCTAGATTAAAACCAAAGAGCTGCAACATTATGAATCAAAATGAAAACTTGCAAGCAACCCAAAGGGGTGTAGGTGTTCTTTCTGTTTCTCGAACTATATTGAGTGGCTTTGGGAAGTGGATGTTTGAAGCCTAATATGATTGCACATGGTGGTGATCAGTTCGATGCAAATGATGCAAAGGAGTGAAGGAAGATGTCAACATATTTCAATTTTTCTTATCTCATGTTTTAGATCAACGAACTGATTGCTTTAACATTCCTTGTTCAGATCCAAAGATGATGTGGTATGGGTGTGGGTTTTAGAGTTTTTGCATCTGTCATGGTGTTAGGCTTACTCAATATTACTAATGGAACACCATTCTACCGAAATAGGATTTCTCAAGGCAGTGTGCTCACTCGTACTGCCCAAGTCTTGGTGGCTACTGCACATAAGAGAAGACTTCGATGTCCATCTGATCCAAGGATGTTGCATGAATTACATGATCCATATCCTTATAAATACCATATGGAGAAACCAATCCTCAAAAATACCCAACCTAATCATCAGTTTCTCTTCCACACAAATCAATTTAGTTTCTTGGACAAAGATATTATAGTTTATCAAAATGAAACTAGGAGCCCCTGGAAGCTGTTAGCGTTTGGGATTTCACCTAGGCTGAGATAGACAAACCTCAAAGCTACATCAAACCATTTCACCTCGTAGCTAGCCCTACGAGGTATGAGAAGGCTCTCTCGGGTCAAAACTCGGTGGATTTGTCAATAGGATGAGTTGACCAATTAGGAACAAGGATTTTAGGCTAGTAAACTGATAAGGGGGATTGATTTAGAGTTTTTGGGTTTTTTGGTGGCAATTGGAGGGAGTGCAATTCAGGGTG
This sequence comes from Pinus taeda, assembly GCA_000404065.3. Classification (NCBI taxonomy): domain Eukaryota; kingdom Viridiplantae; phylum Streptophyta; class Pinopsida; order Pinales; family Pinaceae; genus Pinus; species Pinus taeda. Next base: position 197,488 of record APFE030140545.1, on the reverse strand, counting down.
CGGGGATTGAGCTCAGTTTTTGCAGGTGGGTCTTTGGGGCAAGGTAGGAGTCTATGCTGATGCCTTTAGCTGAAAGAGATGATCAGGGAAGAAAGAAGAGAGGCTAAAGAGGGCGAACAATGAATTCGAATCCTCTCTAGACAGTGGAAAACATAAATTTTAAACAAAATTGAAAGCTGAGCATGGCATGCATGAATTCAAACTTTATCACTTCTTTTGTTTAAATGGCAGCAAGAGATTAAGAAATGGAACACATAAACACACTTACAATAACAGTAGGAAACACACCATCAACATAATAAT
>APFE030140545.1:184835-195187 GCA_000404065.3 Pinus taeda | reverse complement strand
GGTTTAGCGAAGAAATTTGGGAAGGGAAAGATTTTGAAGGAATATGGGATGGAAACCTTGTATTTCTTGCAAACGATATAAATGAAATAATAAGATAAATATGTAGCAGCATTTGTGAATTTAATTGCCAAGGGAACAAGGATGGGATAAGAGGGATTTTAACCTTGAAAAACAAACAAACCCTAGCACATTTGCCTACATTAACAACAGCTACATTTCACCATTTCTCTTGCAAATTTTTGAAGAAGAAAACCATTAGACACATCATCATGCAATCATCACTTGCCATCATGGATAAATTTAGAGCCTACCTGGTTGATTTAGCAGTTTGGGAGAGCGATTAGGGCGATTTAGCAAGTTTCTGGCGAACCCAGCTCGACTAGTCGCACCTCCAACTCGACTAGTCGCACCTCTCTGACTGGTCGCACTAGTTCAAAAATTACACTGTGAGAGCAGCTCTGACTAGTCGCACCTGCCCAACTGGTCGCACCTCAAACTCGACTAGTCGCTCCTCCTTTTACAGGAGGCTTTTGGAGACCTTCCCGGTGTCGGAATCGGGCGCAGGATGGCTTGTTGGAAAGGTCTCTGAGTATACTTTCCAAGCCAAGTGGAATTTTTCAATTTGGAGTTGATTTGACCTGTAAAAAATCAAATCTCCCAAGACTGGTAAAAAAGTGCCAAATGAGGCTGCCTGAAAGAAGTGTGCTGTTGCAGTCAACTTTTGAATGCCTTCCTCAACCCCAAATTTAGCTCATGATAGCTCATTGGAAATCTCTCGTTGTCTAGTTATCATTTTACCCATCCATCAAATCATTTGTCCAACCAAGCTAGGAGAAAACTTGATTTTCCCAAGGTCACTTCAGGGGTGTCTTTGATTCTCCTGAGGCAACGGTATTCTTGACATTTCTCTCAAACCATGACACCTGTGCAAAAAGTGAAGGAGGAGTTTCTTTTTTGGCATGTTGTGGACAAAAACCTCTCTCAGTTTCCTAAAATTCATCTTTGATTTCTCTGAAACATTATTTGAGTGCGACTTGTCCCGATGTGTGAAACAAGGAATTTTGTCGAAATGAAGCGAGATGAAGGGGATAGGGGGCTTATAAATTCTTGGGTAAATTTGTGGGAGTAGGGAGGGATGTTAGGAAGCAGGGGAAAGTGGAATCTCAGAGATCGAGTGAGGGGAAGGGGTCGAAAAGGGCAAAACACAGGCCCAACCTAGAAAATTGCCAAGTTGTAGCTAGAAACTAGGGTTTGTGGAAAAATGAGGAATTTAGCGGATCTCAGTGTTGGGAAGTTTTTGATAAGGTAATTTAAGGATAGGGGAAGGTGTATGAACATCTGGATACAAGTTTTGCTGATGATTTGACCATCCGAGAGAAAATGGCTTCAAAACCCTAGGAGAGGGAAATGACCTTGCCTGAACAAGACGTAAAATGACTCATTAGACACTGACATGGTAATGAAAACCCTATGAATGATGATAGACTCAGCTGAATGATGACATGGACTGCCATTTGGGAAAACCCTAGACCTAATGCCTAGTGACCAAATTTTGCTTGAAGACTCACTGAAATGACAAAATTTGACCTTGACACTTCAAAATCACTTTGTAAGAGCACATTTGATCACTGGAGGAAGGCTGTAAAGACTGACACTAATAGAAGCTATGCACAGTGACACAGGGAGAACATGTGAAGCTTGTCACATGAGTCATCCAAATTTTTTCTTGCATGATCGTCATGAAATAATCACTTGCACAGTTGCAAACATTTTATGTTCAATAGGATAACACCATGGACAATAGACGCGGGTGCAACAATTTCCACGTACCACCAACATCGCTTCAAGAAATTCCATACATAATGCTAGTAATCCTTATGCAACTGTATGGTGTCGTGCTCATGCCCTTCTTGTGAGGCACGACAGGAAAGGAAACTAGCATTTCTCAGCTTCATAAAATTGGAATTGGATTATTCATCTCCACATTTTCAATGGTCACCATCACTCTCATGGAGGCCAAGAGGAAACAAGTTACTCGGGACAATATAGTGTCTCTTCCACTAACCATATTCTGGATCACGCTACAGTTCTTGGTATATGGTTTATCTAAAATGTTTACAACAGTGGGCTTGATTGAAATTTTCTACAGTCAATCCCCTGTAGGGATGAAATCCATGCTGATAGCTCTTACATATTTCTCCTAATCGTTTGGATTCTATGACGTTCTCGTCTCAATTGTTAACAAAGTTATAAGTTCTAGACCAAATGGAGGATGAATTTTAGATAATAACCTTAACAAATATTAGCTCGAACTCTTCTACTGGTTGTTGGAAGCCCAATATGGTGAAGGTTTTGGAAGGTGTGAGGCATTTTGGGTGCTATAAGGTGAATGAGATGGTTGACTGGTCACTATAATCATTTTGGAGTGGGAAATGTCAATACAAGTTCAGAATTTAACTTCTGCTGCGTAAGCTGGGATCAATGATTTAGGAAGCCTGCAAAGGTTGAAGGGAGTATTTCAAAGGTTATACAACAACACACCATCATCTCAAGTGCATCCATTTGCTCAGTTTTACCTAGAACAGTCTACAACCATGTCGACTTTGAAGACGTATTCCTTTTGTTGCACAACTGCTACACAAGTATATCAATCATGGTTGCTTTTGTAAATTCGTACTTTGGGACCTTCTAGAAGTGATTTTGTTGGTTGGATAAGTGTCGATAAGTTAGTTTAGTTTGAGTTCCAAACATGATGTTTCTAAAGTTGTTTCAAGTTTTAAATCATGATGTTTCTAAGTTGTGATAGTTTTGATATAGTAGTTCCTATTTCTCTATGGATGCATTGCATCTAGACCATTCAACTTTTATGAAGTGAATTTAATCACCTAGAGTGGTGATCTGAATTCCTCATTATATATAATGATGTAAAGACATAGAAATTGTTTCTATTGGTTAGTGTGTGGAGTAAAGACTCCTTTTTTGTACTCATTATCATAATTTTCAGTGCAATATAAGGAAGGTTGGTTTGATTAGCAAGGATTCATGTGACAATCTCTACTAATAATGTGTTTCCTCATGTGTAGAATATTTTTTTCTATTTTTCCATGCTATTTCACACAGATCTCATGTTTGGTTTAGCTAGTAATTGATTCAGAATTCACATGGTTGTGCTCTGCATCTTGTTAGCCAAGCGATTTATTTATTTCTTTTAAGTCCTTCTTCACCCTATCCTATTGCAAAATTAGATCAATACATCAACATGTTGTCTAACTTGCCCTTGCATAGATATAACCATCCTTGTTCTTTTCACTAAAGACTATTCCTAAGGTGACCCCATGCCCAATGGATGTGATTTCCCACACCCACCTACAACTCAATGAAATCAATTTGCTTCACTGAGTAAAATAAACAACACAAAAACTAGATCATATCGGTCATCTAGTTGATTGATAGCAGAACATAGCGAGAGAGTCCTCTCCAAGGCTGGGGGGATGGATCTTAGCCTAAAAGAGGTTTGTGATTACCCTTGTGATCCTTTTTTCAACCTATAGGCTAATTAAAAAGTGCTAACATGCTCCAAGTGATACATGCAATCCCAACTTGATATTGAAGATAACCGTGATTTGAGGGTAGCATGTGGTCGCATAATTCTGATTGCAACTCTCAGCCAAAAGGGTGAGATCTATTAACAAAGACTTTGCCAATGTGATTAAGAAAGATGGCTATTATTATAGCTCCAAATGTCACCCTTGGTATTTGTGATGCTTTGTTTATGGCCTAGGGCAACCCCTCCTTCCAGACTTGGTCCAAATATTTTAAAAACAATGTTTTACTCCCTGTACGCTACTTTGCCCTGTGATAAAAGCGTGTACATGCGGGTTAGTCAATACCCAACCCGCATTTATGTATTTAAACACTTAAAAAAATTAAATTTCCCTAGCTATGGGTGGAGTTCATGGGTTTTACCTGTTGATTAACTCCTAGTGCCCGTGGCCCAACTGTTTCCCAACTAAAAAACTAATTGGGAGAAGTATAAATACGACTTCTATGGGAAGGCCTTAGGGAGGAGAGAAGAGATAGAATTACTATACTGATATTATCCCCTCATCAAGTCTGAAGTATCCCTATGCTTGAAGCACTTCCCCAAGTTTAGGAAACCCTTGTTTCCTCGAGTGTTGATATTCTCTCACTTGCTTGTGACATCATGGTATTGGTTATGGAAGGAGGTTGTTGAACACTGGGACTGGACAAACCTGGAGGACGGTTCCGCTTGGAGCCAGAAGAGGAAGACTCAGGTGAACTCTTTCCATGTTTATTATAGTTTTCTACAATAAAAAGAAACGTTGTCTTGTTCCCGAGATTGACCTTGTTTATGCATCAGAGGTTGCTGTAACTCATGTATGAATGTCATTTGGATGTATAACTAATCATCTTACTTATATGATATAAAGTTGATTTCATTAAAATGCTTTATCTATATGCTGCTATGTATGTTTGGATTGGTTGATTTGCAGATTCAAAGATCATTAGGAGTTGCAGAGGGTCTAAACCCCGCTGAAACTACCCAAACAAAGGACATTCAAGTATGTTCATCCATACATAGTTTGTTTATTTAAGCATGTTGCCTGAGTTGTATGCGTGTTTCTTGCTGCAGATTACTCTTGCTCTGTTGGGGTTCTAACCCAAAGCCCTAGGTACTTATTCCCATAACAGAATTGGTGACTCCACTAGGGATAAAAATCTTGTTATTCCTAGTTTGGGTTGTTCAGTGTTAATCAGGGCTCAGTTCTTGGTTTGCTTGCTGTGACAATATTTCCTACTCCTATAGGAACTCAGACTTCAAATCTAATCTTTTTTATGAGGCATTGTTTTTTATTTTTCTTGCAAAAATTAGTATACGCACCTTTGTCTATTTAAAAAAGCGTACACACGCCTATTTTTGTGAACTGAAACCACGTATATGCGAGTTTCTTTTGGCAGAAGCACGTGTACACACACCTGTGTTGGAACACAGTCGTGTATACCATTTTTTACATGATTTTTTCAAATCTTTCTGCTCAGAAAGATTTGCTTCTTGGGCTGTTTGGTTTCTGAGTGGTCAGTTTCTGTATTTAGAATTTAATTATTGAGTGAGCTTACTGTTTTGAATTCTCTTATGCTTCGAAAAGTTTTTCGCCTAGGTTTTCTTTTGAGTGAGTTTTATGATTTGTGTTTGGACACACAAGACTTCTTATAGAGGTTCTTGATTGTTCTAGTCCTCTAGAACAACAGATTGTTTTCAATCTTTGTGTCAAGCTTGATTATTGGTCTACTTTCTTTGCTTTCCATCATTTTGTGGCCTTACAACTTTTCTTGCTTTTTGAAAGTTTCTTTTTGACAAATTTGAAAGTGTTTCTTTCCTGACTTCTTGGTTAGTTTGTCAAAGCTCTTTGCTGCCTTTTGGGTTGTTTAGTGCAGGTTGAAGCCTTTTTTGTTCAAGTTTTCGTTTGTGTTGAATTGGTAACTTACAAAGTTTCCTTGTGCTTTTCTTTCGGTCTTTGAGTCTTTGGTGGCATTTAGAGTGCTTTCGAAAAGTTGTTTTTATTGTTTCTTGAAAAAGAAAAAGTCTTAAAAAACATTGTTTTTCTTTTCTTTAGCCAAGTTCTTGGTTCCTTTTTCATTTTTTGAAAGTGAATTGTGATCTTTTGCGATCTTTCCTTCTTGTTTGGAGAGAATTTTTACACTCAAAATTTATATTATCTTCAATACTTAAGTTGGCTTATTAATGGTTATAAACAATTGCTTTCATTTTTAGAGTGATTTAGGATCTTGCATCTTCATTATGCATTGCATTAGGATAGTTTGCATTGTTAAAGCATTAGTAATATTTTTAGTTTTTGCGTGTGTGAAGTGTGTTGCAAGAAAAAAAAAAGAAAAAGTTTTCTGTTTTCTAGAAGTTTTGTAAAATCCACGTAGAGATACCTTTTCATCGAAGGAAAAATGATTGCATTCATGTAGTTACTTTTTCATTGATTTCGGTTGAGTCATACACACATAATTAGTTTCACTCCCATACCCTTGACTTAAAAGAACAACTTTTAAAATTAAGCGCTAATTAAAATAAACTAGAACTTTTTTGTATTGTCATCAGAATACACCAACAAGTTTAGGTTTATTAGGGCCTTGGACTAGGCGAGAGGACTGCTGTAAATTGTAAAACATAAAAGTTTGATTAAAGAGCGAAATCCAATAGCATTAGGGGGATCGGGAAAGATCCTTGACTGGGAGTAAACCACGAGGGTTAGTGAAGATAAGGACGAGAGATACCCTCTCTCTTACTTGTCAGATCCTACCTCACGACTGTTCTGCCCGGCTTCTGATACGATTTGGTGTCCATAGTTGCCTATCATAGGAATCCACATAGGTGGCTGTGGAGGGGAATCTCATGGCACCTAAGGTTGCGTTGCATCACGTTCAGCAGTACTTCTGGAGGGCACCCTTGCGAAGCTTGGGGGCTTGCACCAGCAAAGACTGTTGTTTGGAGATCAATGTAACTACCTCTGATACCTTCGTTGGTAGGCCTGGGCTGTCATTATCCCAAACTATATTCGGAAGGTCCCTTACTTCCCTTTATTGTATTTTGGTGTCCGGTCCTCATCACCCGAAGTGGAAATACCTGGAAGTTACTTGATTGGTTGTATCTTTAAGGAATTTATAGTTGAGTGTTCTTTGCTCCTTGTATATAGTTGGCTTTAGGTATTTTGGTCTAGTCACTTTTGGACTTTAGATTCTGAGTGACTGACCTACTACTTCGTCGATCTTGAAAGGCTTTTGATCTTTCTTTCGAAAGTTGTGGAATTTCCTCCTCAAGGGCAAAGGTTTTGATTATGTATCTATCTTCCTTGAAAAGTCATTTGTACATTCTTGTAAGGGGAGGATCTGCGAATCAGTTAGATATGGCCCATATTCTTGTGGAAACTAACCAAGGTACCCTCCCAAAAGGGGATCCTTGTGCTTTTCTTTTCTTTGGAAATGTTGGTACTCCCTTGATGGCCACTTTGAATATTCATAGATTGAATGTTGGACTACCAGTTTGGCTTTGGTCTACTCCAAATATTCCAGATGTTCTTGAAGCTTCTCAGATGAATGCTTTATTTTAGGGGCATCACATGGATGTTAATTTTTCATATTCTTTCAAAGAGAAATATAGGATTCTTCTTTCTCCTCCTTCTTGTAATAAGAAATCTAAAAAGAGGAGAAAAAGGAAGACGAAGAAGAATAATAGTTTTCTCCATTCATCATAAACCTCTGCTAGTCATGTTGAATATGAGCCTTTAGCCGTTGCAAGTCATGTTGGGGGCACAAGTCTAGTCACTGCGAGTCATACTAGCAATTCATCATCAACCTCTACTAGTCATGTTGAAGATCAACCTTCAGTCGCTGCAAGTCATGCTGAGGGCATAAGTCTAGTCACTGCAAGTCATTCTAGCAAAGAGTCATTGACCTCTACAAGTCATATTCAGGACTCCTTGCAAACCACTGCTAGTCATTTTGGCAGAATGGAGGTTGATAAGAAACCTAGACGTAGAAGTTTTAAACCTAAGTTCCCTTGTAAGATATGCAAGGGAGACCATCTTACTCATTTATGCCCTTGTATTCCAAAGGTACAAAGTATATGGTCAGAGTCTGAAATTTCTTCTACTTCTAGATCTGATATGGTTTCTCATCATTCCCATCAACCATTGGTTGATAATGTGGTTGAGCCAGTGCAATCTATGGCTGATTACACTCCTCTTGTGGGGGGTGAAGTGCCTAGCAAAAGAGTCTATTTGATTTCTAGTACATAGTATTTTGGTATAGGGGCCATTTGGTTGCTTCAAATGTTCCCCTTCCAAGTTCTAGGAGTGTCTCCTTTGATTGGGATAGTCTTGTCAAGCCTCATCTTCCTTTTGATGCACCTTTCCAAATAAAGGTCAGAGTTAATTCCACAAATGTCTATTGATGTATGGTGGATGAAGGATCCTCTGCAAGTATTATATCCTATTTGACTTGGAAATCTTTGGGTTCCCAAAATTTGTTGACAGCTCAAAGTCAGTTGTTAGCCTTTGATAGAAGACCTAGTGAATCTATGGGTGTTCTTCCTCAATTTCCTATTACTTTAGGTGGCAAGAATGTCTTAGCTGATATGATGGTGGTTGATCGCCCTTTAGACTTTAATATGCTACTTGGGCGTGATTATGTCTATGCTATGAATGTGGTGGTGTCTTCACTCTTTCGAGTGATGTGTTTTCCTCATAAAGGGAATATTGTCACTATTGATAAGCTTGCATATGATAATCACCACCCTAATTCGAATTTACTGCAGAATACCCCTTGGTTTGTTCAAAGTGTTCAAGTAGACTTTACCTCGCCACAGGTGAATTATGTGGCATTAAATCCTCAATGTTCAATCGCTTCTGAGAAGGATCCTTTGACTTATTATTCTCCTTCTTGGGACTTGGTCCCGACAGTTAACCGAGAGATTTTCATATAGGGACATGGGACCCCTTAATGCCCTCTTTTTATCCTTATAATTCTCATGATTTCTCATAACTTGATTTGCCTTCATAGGAGGAACTCTTTGAATCCATGAGTTTTGACTACCAAAGGAGTCCTTGGCCTGAGCCTTGTAGGGGGTTTGTCCATAAGAACTATTATGCGTAAACCGCAAGGTTGCGTGATTCTCTATACCATATTGTATATATAAGGTACGGATTTTCAAGCTTTGTATTCTATAACACAAGATTTTATATGAAGTTTATATGTGGGATGCATTAACTTCTTGGCTAGTGTTCCTATTTATGTCTACAGAACTTGGAAGATTTCTCCTTTGGAAATTTTTATGGTTGATCCATTTTGACAGGTATTGGTTCTCGAAACTGGCATATAGGTTAGGTTTTTTCACTTGCATTGTGCACTTATAAGTTTATTTTCCCATTTTAGCCTTAGGATCGACCCCACCAAGTTATGGTGCAGAACTGATCCGGATTTAAATAGGAACGCAATATATTGCAGAGATAACCATAAATACAGAGATGCGATAACCATAAATAAAGAGATGCAGCGGAAATAACACTTCATTTCATTAATGGAAAAATACCGAAATATGCTTACAACCAGAATTGGAAATAAACCAGCTAGGACTATGGTAGCTTATCTCTGAGAAGAGATGTGCGGCTACATGTCTCTGAACTGTTCCGAACTTGTGTTACAATGAGGCTCGAAGGCCTATTTATTATTGAGAAACAATGGAAAACCCTTCACATTCCAAAACCGACCCTTAGAAGATGAACGCCAAATTGTGGGCCCCGTTTTGGGTAAATTGGTACATCAATTTCCCGGGGTCGTAACTTTGGCATACGATCTCCGTTTGACACGTATGATAGCTCGTTAGAAAGATCTATCCAAGAACTACCACTGTTGGAAGGGCAACATCGGTCCATTCCATGACCCATGTTGCCCCAGGATTCCCCAAAAAACGTCGTTTAGGGCCTCAAAACGGCTCTGGAAGTTCAGGACCCGAAAAACTGCTAAAAATAGTAAGTTGTGCTATAATTAAGGAAACTGAAAAATGCTGAAAGAGACAATGATGGGGGTCCAGATGGACTTGGCAGGTGGCCACCAATATCCACCTGGATCATTCCTCCCCCCTTAGGAAGCAATGGTCCGCATTGCGTTGAGTTCCTCCATCTGCTGAGCTTGTCCTGCAATCTCTGATGTGTCCAGCAATGGTGGAAAGCATGGTCGACGACGGTCCACATTGAACAGTTGGTGCAGGCGAAGGAATGGAGGAATGCTGTGCTTCAAAGCATTGTTGCACGTAGCCTTGGTACTGGTGTAAGGACCATGTCAGAGTGTTCTGAGCTTCTGATGGGTTCTGGTAAGGCGTTCTTTCTGTCGATGCAACCAGACTTTGTTGCCCACCTGAAACTTGTGTGGTACCCCTGTGGGTGAGGAGAAGTTGTTTCTGTGTTCTGTCATGACTGTATCCCTCTGCTGCTGCTGCTGCGTGGGGAACCTTTGCGGGGGTCATGGATGTAGCAATGATCTTCCCCTTACTCTGGGAGCGAACCAGACAGACAAATTTCCTGGTCTGGGAGATGAGCTTGCTGCCTTTCTAAGCAGTGATCAAAGAGGTGGCAGTAGGTGGGACTACCTCTGGTATCCTGTATAATGAATTATCAAAAGAAATAATGACAGCACGAGGCCTTGACTCATACACAACATGTCGCCTCCACAAGTATGGCTGGCCTAGTAATACATCACAAACATCCAGAGGTGTAACATCACACAATACCATTCATCTTTATTTGCTTATGCATGCATTTCTTAGT
>APFE030140545.1:139597-161079 GCA_000404065.3 Pinus taeda | reverse complement strand
TGTTTATGGGAAAGAAGTCCTGCTCCCCATTGAATTTCAAGTTCAAACTTTCAAGATGGCAGTTCGGTTGGGGATGGACCTATCAGAAGCCCAAAAACACAAAATGGAGTAGTTGAATGAACTAGATGAGATTAGACAAGAAGCAATTCTAAGAATTGATCTAGTTCAACATCAAAGAGCTAAGTGGCATGACAGATATATCAAAGAGAAAATGTTTCAAGAGGGAGATTGGGCATTACTATTTGATTCCAAGTTTAAAGACTTCAAAGGAAAATTTCAGACTCATTGGCTTGGGCCATATGAGATCGACAAAGTCTTTAACAATGGAGTAGTAAGAATCATTGATGAATTTCAAACTCCTCTTATTGTGAATTATCACATATTAAAGATTTATCATAAGCCACTCTCAAAAGAAGAATTTGTCAAAATTTTTCAAGAGAATTCTGCAATAAGGTTGGTGAAGAAGAATCCTTCTTCCCCACCAACCTAGCCTTCTATTCTTTTCTGTTAAAAAAAAAAAAAATAAAAAAAAAAATTGTATAAGCCTGAAAACCAATATCTGATTGGCAGTCTTATAAAGAAAATGTAGAGTGAAAACCAGGGACACCTGACACTCTATATTTTCCAAAAAAAAATAAAAATCTTTCTTTCTTTCTCATTTCCATTTTACTCCACTCACTTCATCCCATTCCATTTCATTTCCATTTTCACTCCACTCACTTCATTTCACTCCATCTCATCCATTTCATTTCATCAATAAATTTTTTTTTTCCATGATCATTTCCATTCAGATAGTTATTGTCTAACTATCTCTATTCAGCTAAGTGGTTGTTGTGCCAAGTTTCCGTAGCTGGACTTAGTTTCCGCAGCTAGAAGCAGTTTCCGCAGCCTCCACTCTGCTTTTCAAATTTACAGTCAAGATGTTAGTTCAATAAAAATGAAAATGCAGGTATGACTAAGCATATGCTATGAAGACATGTACATGGAGCATCTACAGACATCAATAAGAAGAAATTGAGTAAGGGCCAATGGACAACAAAAGACAAGGATTCCAAGGTATGGGCAAAAATTTCTTTCAAATAGCGATTAAAGGCACAATTTTGCATAGTTATTGAACCTTAAAGCTCACTATGTGCAATGATTACTACGATAGCTCCAGTACCATTCCACGACCTTACTCCATAAACCATAGATTTACTCCCTAAATGGTCTCATGATTATTTTTCGGGTTCAACTTATAGATGACTGCACTTCCACACTCCACTTGTACTCATGAGATGTGACCTATGTAAATACTACTCCTCTCCACCGTACTTTGTGCAGCCATTTTATCAACGTGTAACGTCTCTCACACAACCGTTCAGTTCAAAAATTCCAACTTCACTTCACTTGTGTTAAAGCTGCACCTCGTTAGCATACGTCTCCATTTCATTTTGTGAACTCATCTCAGCTGCACATCCTCTGTTTCCACTTACAGTTCCTGAACACCCTAATTCCCGTATCCATCTTCCATTTTCGGCCATTGTTCTTCCACAAACCTTGCAACATAGCCGTATTAGCTCTAATAAAACCCTCAGTTAGTCAATACCCAACCTGCGTATATGTGTTAAAACACTTAAAAAAATTAAATTTCCTTAACTATGGGCAGAGTTCATGGGTTTTACCTGTTGATTACCTCCTAGTGCTCGTGGCCCAACTGTTCCCAACTGTTTCTAAACTAAAAAACTAATTGGGAGAAGTATAAATAAGACTTCTATGGGAAGGCCTTAGGGAGGAGAGAAGAGATAGAATTACTATACTGAGATTATCCCCTGATCATGTCTGAAGTATCCCTGTGCTTCAAGCACTTCCCCAAGTTCAGGAAACCCTTGTTTCCTTGAGTGTTGATATTCTCTCACTTATTTGAGACATCATGGTATTGGTTATGGAAGGAGGTTGTTGAACACTGGGACTAGACGAACCTGGAGGACAATTCCGCTTGGAGCCGGAAGAGGAAGACTCAGGTGAACTCTTTCCATGTTTATTATAGTTTTCTACAATGAAAAGAAATGTTGTCTTGTTCCTGAGATTGACCTTGTTTATGCATCAGATGTTGTTGTAACTCATGTATGAATGTCATTTGGATGTATAACTAATAATCTTACTTATATGATATAAAATTGATTTCATTAAAATGATTTATCTATATGCTACTATGTATTTTTGGATTGGTTGATTTGCAGATTCGAAGATCATTAAGAGTTGCAGAGGGTTTGAACCCTGCTGGAACTACCCAAGCGAAGGACATCTGGGTATGTTCATCCATTAATAGTTTGTTTATTTAAGCATGTTGCCTGAGTTGTATGCGTGTTTCTTGCTGTAGATTACTCTTGCTCTGTTGGGGTTCTGACCCAAAGCCCTAGGGTTCTTATTCCCATAACAACTATGTCTTTGAGTGATGCAGTCACGGAAGAGGGTTAGGTGATTTGATGAGTGGTGGCTCGCTTGCAAGAGGTAGTGTGAGCTTGAGTGTATAGGATAAAGGCTTAGGGTAGGCACATGCTACATGAATGAAGCAAGGTTAATTTATCTAAGTGCGAGGCCTAAGGGAGATGAAGGGTCAGGGAAGCCAAAGTGACAAGAAGTTGAAGAGATATAATGAAATAATGATCTCAAGGCATAGAGATGTAATACTAACCTCATCAGGTGCATTGTTTGTGGTTGCAATTGGCAAAGGTAGTCGACACTACGATGGGGTCACTCTTGTGTTTAGTGATCTAGAGCTCGGAGTGAATAGCAAGAGAGAAAATGTGATGGGGTGTTCACATATATATAAGCCTTTAAATGCATGTGTGGGGAAAGGCACATTAAATGTTGTGTTAGGTCGAGGAAGTACGATGGAATGACAAGATCGCACATTATGATAATTGAAATCGCAATGATAATGTTGTAGTGTAGCTTGGAATTGTGGTCAAGTCCCCGGATCACAATATTAGAGATGCGTCAGGGTTCATCTATTCAATAAAAGTGTGATGTGCAATCTGTGATATAAGGAATGACCTAAGTTGAAAATCATGAATCATGATGACAAAAGACAATAGAGGTTCCTTTAAAACATGCAATTGCTATTTGTGATAAGGAATAATCACATCTCTGATATGAACACTCATGATAAGGGATTTTATCATTCAAGATTTGGTCACATAATTGAAATGAAAGAGTGTGATGTGACTTGAGACAAGAATTTTGGACATGATCTAAGTGAAGGAACACTTAATGAGAGTGGAAATATGGTTAGGACTCAAAAGAGTCATTGAAAATGAATTTGAGAAGTTTCACACGGGGGGACTCAAAATTTTGAGAGCATTGAAATTTGTGGTTGTTGTTGCGGCTACAACAATTGGGAATTTACTATTAGGGCCTCAAAATATTTGTTTGAGACTAATTTTAAAATGAAGTGTAATATTTAGGAGGTATTGTATTATACTTATGGATCCCACTAGTTTTGTTGTTCGACCCCAGTCATGGATGTAGTACCTCTATCACTTTGATTGGCTTGCTTTTGACACACTTCACAAGTTAGGAATCAAACACTAATGAATTTTCTAGGGGATTAGGATAGTAAATATGTGAGCTAAAATATATGTCCATAATTTAGTATGAGTCTCCATTGTTGCTCTGTTGTCGGTGATTGTCCATAGCCTTGATAGAGTCACTTAAGAAATCACAGGCATTGTTTCACTATGAGTGAGCATCCATCACTATGAGTGAGCATCCATAGCCCTGATAAAGTTGATTGAATCACCTCTCTGTGTCGGAAGCCTTTCTCATGCCTTTACCTTTTTATTATTTTTTATTTTCATGTAATTTGCATATTTTGGGATTTCATTATGCCAGGGTGGATGTGGTATCCCAACTTGTTTTATGAACATAGAGGTTGTTTCTTGTACTGACAAAGACTTTATGATTTTCCAAAAGGGTCTTATTACTATGTGTTTTCTCCTTATCCCTTTTTTAGGCATTAGGTCAACTTAATTGATACACCACTTGAATTTTCAAAGCCACTTTGAGTAGCAGAGATCCTATTAAGGATATGGGGTATTCCAAATGACTAGTGTTCTCCACATGGTCTAATTCATATTTTCCATTTGGATATCATTGCCTTTATTAAGATATTTAGGACTGACTAGTAGAAAGAGATCTAATTTCAGCCAATGGTTGAGTAGTAACCACAATATCTTTAAAGCACTTTGACTTATGAACATTTTCACAAGATGGTTTATTTATGTACAAAGGCCTATTGGAGAAATTGAACAAGAAATGCATTGAGAAAATGATATTATAGTATAGGAAATGAAATAACATGAAATGGAAGGAAACAAGAAAGTAATATGTACAATGAAAGAAGCAACTTCAAGAGATGCTAGTGGAAGGAATAGTGTAAGTAACTTAGTGGAAGTAAGTAGGTATGGAGGCCAAGTTTTTCTTGAATTTGTAAAAGATCAATCCACAAGTATTTGAAATTGGTGTGCTTCATTTGTCATTGTGGGATTTTCCCACTTCAAGACAAGGTGTCCTACACTAAACTCCTTATAACCTGCATATTTCTTGTCAAACCGCCTTTGATACACTTTAGTTGGGAGGTAAATTTTTCACGGGCCTTTTACCTTTCTTCCTATAGATTCAAGTGAGTGCCAATATTGCTCTACATGATTGGACAAGGCCCATCACATGATTCCTGAGATAATTGGAGTGTCAATAGGTAAAGATTAGGGGGGATGATTTCTTCCTTTTTGTATATGAGGAAGTAGGGTGAGGTGCCTAAGAAGATTTGGGTGTAACACAATCAACCCAAAGAACATTTATTAAAGCATTGTACTAATTTATCTATTGGGTTAGCACTATTTTCTTTATTATACATATTGAGTTCTTGTTAGTGGATTCAACCAAGCCATTACCTTAGGGGTACTAGTTTGTAGAGTGTTTTAACACAATTCCATTTTCCAAGGAAAAACCATATAGCCTTAAAGACGAGAAATAAGTAGAATTATCAAAGACAAGTGAAGTTGGTATGCAAAACTCGGTGATTATGTTTCGATTGAGAAGTCAGATCACCTCTTGGTTGTTCACTTTCCTCAATGAACGAATTCAACGAACTTCTTAAAATAATATGTTGCCTTGAGAATATATTCATGTTGTGTTAAGGAATGAAGGGTGCTTCAATAATAAAATCTAAGCCCCAATGTTGTTCTTTTGCTGCAATGGGTTGAAGTTGTGTGTTTTATTTTATTTCCCTACCAACAAACTTTTGACAATTTGAGCATTTTCATCTATATGCATGAGCATCCTTGAATAGTTTTGGCCAATAAAATCCCACTCGCATAAATTTGTGTGTTGTGGTATCACCAACATAATGTCCTCTTGTTGGTCCATCATGAAGCTCTTTCAAAACCATTTTAGGATTAGGAGATTCCAAATATTTTAATAAAACTTCATTGTGATGTTTTTAGAATATAACTCCATGGACCAAATGGTAAGAAGAGACTTTTATTCGGATGAACCTTTTTTGTTTTGCTAATAAGTGAGATGGAAAAGTCCCTGCTTCGGATATTTCCTTATTTTTGTATACTTGGAATATGGTGCACTATGTGAGGTTGAAAAATTATTATTGCACATCTTAATTTTTGCTCCCATCTTAATATCTCTTCTTCTCGGGGATTTGCGGCTTCAATGACAAGATTTCATAGGCTATGAACTTTAACTGTATGGGAATGTATGGGAAAGCTTGAATTCTAGGTCATATTCTTGTAGGCATGTCATCCAATTCACTTTTCGTTCAATAATTCTTGTTGTACAAATAAAGATCTAATCATGGGGTGAGGGACGAATACTATAACATGATTTTTGAGGATATACGTTCTAAAATGTTTGACAACTTTGTAAACCATGTAATTAAGCTTGCTTATCTATATTGGGATAGTTCAAATTTGACCCTTGCATACTCGTACTCATAAATGAAATGGGCCATTCATTTCCTTGATCATCCTTCTGAGTGAGGTTAACCAATAATGAGGAGTCTGAAGAAAAGTTGTAGAGCATGAAGTGTTTGTCAAAATTAGGACTAAAGAGGGCAGGAGCCTTATAGCTTCCTTTATTTTAGCTAAGGATTCCTTCTCTTTTTTATTCCATTTGTGAATAGCATTTTTATTTATCATATCTTGTAAAGGCTTAACAATTTGAGCACAATTAGAGATAATTTTTTGAAGAATTTCTTTTTCCCAAAAAGGATTACATTGCTTTTTTACGATTAGGGAATGGAATTTGAGTGATTGCCTTCACACATTCAAGATCTATTGTGATACTAATATTTGCAATGATATGTCCTAGTATATTACATTTAGACAAAAAATAAATTATTTTCTTTGGGTCTAGCAATATACCATACTTCCTTGCAATGCTCGAAGATTCGTCTCAAATAATGCAAGTGATCGGATCTCGTCTTCGAAAACATCACAATGTCATCGAGATAGAAAACTATCGTTTGGCCAATCAGTCTTATGAATGTAATTTCCATGCTCTCTGAAAGGTGGATCCCACATTGATTAATCCAAAAAGCATACATCTGAAGGCAAAGGTGCCCCATGTGGTTTTAAATGTTGTTTTAAGTCTATCTGGCCCAACTACAAATACTTGATTGTAGCTAGAAAAATTGTACAATTATGAAAACATCTTAGAACTTGAGAATATTTGGAGTATTTGTTCCATTGAGGGGAAAATATAGTTTTCCTTTTCTAAATCCTTATTAATATTATGGAAATCTACGCATAAGAGAATATCTCCAAATTTATTTCTCGTAGGGTCTAAGTTAGAGACCCATGTAGAATGTCTAACTTTGAAAATAATTCGTGCATGCACCAACTTCATTAATTCCTTTTGTATTTAGGGTTCAAGCATTGGATGTACCTTCCTTAGCTTTTGCTAGAATGGTTTGACCCCATCCTTGATTGGAATCACATGTTGGATGATCCTGGTGTCATATGTCTTGAGGTCATCGTAAGTCCATGCAAAACATCTCAGTATTTTTCGAATAGCTGAATGAGTGTCCGTCTTTATTCTGGAGAGCAACATGTACCGAGATTAACAAACTTACGGTCTTCTTATGTCCCTAGATTGATTTTCTCATGTAATAGCATTGAACTATAGGTCTTTTTGTTAGGCAATCCCTTGAATAAATTCTACAAATCAAACAACTTTTCTAATGAATCAATAGTTTGGGCATTGGATTTCCCTCCCATACATTGGCTCTTTCTTGCAACACTTCATCGTGTTCATCCTCATCCATGGCCACATCTTTGAATACATTTATGTTAGTGAAAAAGTCCAAGATCCATTGGTCATCATTGAAAACACAAAAACTAGTCACATTATTAGAGATGATAGGTTTGTAAACTATTTCTATAGAAAATTTGTCCCTAAGAGGTGTAAATATAGTGGTCACGTTAGCTAAATTAACAACATTAGTGTTATTAATGATTGGTACGTACTTAATAATAAATGATATTAAAGGCTTTATAAGTAGAAATTAAAATTTCATGCTTCCTATTCGTATTTTTTTAGATGAGGCAGAATGCAATGGATAGTGTTACACACCTGCTTGGTGACAATTTCAGAATCATGGATTACCTTCAAGCATTCTACCTTTAGGTCTATGGCTTTATTCAGACCAAGAATCAGTTCATTGTACCCTACAATGTTATTAGTCCACTGAAACTCTAGATAACAAGAAATTAGGAACTTATTCTTCTTAGGATCCATAAGGTTGCATCCAACACCATCTCCATCTCGTGTCTTCGATCCCTAATAATAAAGAGTCCAAGGGGCATTTTTTAAAATGTAAACCTCTAACTAAAACTACATATATCTATAATACAAGATTCATTCTCACCAGTCGGAGGATAAGGAAGGAGTTCCAGTGGTGTATTTGGTGAAACATGCAATGGATATGCATGATATAAACCAATATCCGATTCCAAAAAACAATTCCTCAACATCTCCTGAGCAATATTGATAGGTTCATTAGGTGCCTCCATCTCAGTAACCTTTTACTTCATGTGTGGCTCACTATTAACCTTGATTCTATTATTTTTACCCTTATATGGGAGCCACAAATGTGACCAGTCCATGACAGAGTATCCTTGGAGCTTACTCAACCAGTCTTTCCTTAAAAGTGACCCATATGCCTCGAGAACATGTATGACCACAATATAAATAAAATGGTGTACCCGCAAGTTCGAGCAAAAAGTAATTAATACATTGTTAAGCTCTCACATCACTTATACTTGAGATCCATCAAGTTGAATAATCATTGTGTCTCTCTTCTTTGGGTTAGCATTAATCTTCTTACACACAGATAATGAAATGACACTCGTTGACACACAAGATCGAATAAACAATTATGAATATTATAATCTTAGATCTCAAAGGAAAACAAAAATAGAGGCACTAATGATGTCAAATTAACATTAGTTGCATTCACAATAGGTTCAAGGCTTATTGTGGCTTTAGTTTGACCAGAAGGTGAAGTCTTGGAAGAAGAGATGGCTTTGCTTGTTGAAGCTGATGATGCAAAAGTCTTAACAATAAACTCTCTTTTCCCAGGAAACTTAACCAATTCAAATAGTGATATGCTAGCTCAAATTTTAGATTATGTTGTAATCCATATCATACGATACATTCTTCTCTTTAGATGACTGGCTTAATGATGTTGGTTGAGAAGACTTGTTAGATTCCTTAGGTGTATTGGAATTACCTTTAAAATTTCGTGAAGTGCCCTTTGAAGCTTGAGCGGTTGCAGATTGAGGAGACAAATTATGAGCAGGATCCTTCGAGGATAGGATTCTTCTAAAAAATGCCTTCCTCTTGTCATCTAGAGAAGGTTCAAACATTGGTCCCTTTCTCCTGAAGTTATAGGTCTTAGGAGGGTTGGTAGGAAGAGATTCTCTAATCGAAGCTTCACCAATCAATTGGGACTCGCTACCTCTAATAATCTAGCGTCATTATGGGTGACCCAATATTAGCGTTATCTTCAGGTAGAGTGGCCTCTTCTTCCTCGTTTGACTAGTCAAGTTGATCTTGGTGGTTTGATCATTAAGTACCTTATTTATTATTGCGGTCATTCCATTCCACCATTATGGTTATGTCTTCTTAGAATGGGCCACTTGATAAAAAGTGCTATAATTATCCATGCCCAACTCTTCTACATTGAGATTAACATTGAAGCTTTGCACTGACTTTGTTGGTTGGTTATTGTTATTCTTGAATAAGGGATTAAATTATTTTCTACTTGAAGAAATTTTATTGGTCCTTCTATTACAATTAGACACTTCATGAATTAATTTTTTGAGGGATTTTATTAAGTTTTCGAAATAAAAAAGTGTCTTTATCACTAGAATTACTAGAAGAGGCTTGGGATTTCTTACTGGCAGTCTTTGAATCATCTTGATATTATGTGCTGCTCCTATAACAACCATGACTTTCCCGAAAATATTAGCTTCAGAAAAATTCTCAATCAACATAGCCTTCACTTCCCTTTTTATGAACATAGCAACGTTATAGGGAAATGCTACAAGGTAGTAGTCGATCATTATAGAGTCATGAGTTAGCAAATAATTAGGAAACTTATTTGATATAGGTTTGAAGTGCTAATTGAAGTCTTTAAATTTCTCTTTCTTTTCCATATTAAGCATGCCCAGTTCTTTTAGAAGCGTAGTGGATGTCTTTTCTTCAACTAATTTTTCCAAAAATGCCTTCTTGAACCCAACTCCTAATAAATCCCATAGGAAGAGTATGATACCATGTGGTGGCCTTATTCTCTAAAATGTAGGGGAGTAATATACAAGTTATGTCCTCATGTTGTATGTTCATCATTCTCATTGATAGATATAATTTATTGATATGACCTTCTATAGGAATCGGTTTGTATGGGTCAAACTTGGTACTGTACCTTTCAGGATGGCGAGGTAGATCATGTAATATGCCTTGGATATCAAGCATTTATTGTGCCATCCAGGCTAAAGATTGAGGCTGATTCTCAACCATATTTTTATCTTCATCTTTACGAGTCTGAGCTTTCATTGTTGTTCTGCGAATTCCCTTCGTTCTCTGGTATCTCAAGGTTCCCATCATTATCTAGTGCTTCCATATTCTTACCTTCCATATTATCTAAATCAAATTTTCCTTCATTGCCTCATTATGAGATTCTTTCAACAAAATTTGCTAAATGATCCATAAAAAAACTTTAATAAATTATTGCATTGTACCAACTAACACTCTGTGACGGGTTGCTTGAGGTCTATTTGAACACTTATGGGGCAAGATGGATGTGATATGGAGGAATTCAAGTTTCTTTCATATTCATAGGTAAGAGGTGAAAGGTTCTTAATTGATCGTACGTAACTTCATATAGGACTATGTGGGGTTTTTTTATTTTTTATTTTAGGAGTTTCCCACACAGGAGGAGTTGGTGAAGAGAAATGTGTTTAGTTGCTATCTTTCTCAGAGGTCTCACGAAAATAATGTGGAAGTCACCAACCATACAATGGAAACCCTCATTTTAGCACTAAATATGTTGACGTGTCAAAATTCACTGCCAATAGTTAGGGGATTTCCCAGGTGTAGAATCCCAAATAAACTCTAAACCGTTGAAATAGGAGTCCATTTAATATGTGGGCATGACTACCACCATATTGCTTTCTGATTTGTTTTTGGATAAAATGAGAAGAAAGTGTTATAAAACTAACAAAGCTTCTAACAAACAAAAGTTAGAGCAACTTTAAAGAATACTTTACTTATAAGATTCTACAAACATAACATCAACCAAATAATGTGACATGAATCTTAAATTAGAATGTTAAAAAACTTCAATTAAAACACATGTATATAAAGGAAATATTTGTTTATCGATCATGAATTAGTTCCTAATCGTCAATCAAGAAAGCATGAATAACATACAATCCCAAGTATAATATGTGCCTAAACCAACAAAATAGTTCGTTAACTAAACACATGAAAACAAAAATAGATACCATTGAATCACCAAGATATTAATCTTGCAATGCTTAACAAAACATGTATGGAACTACATTCTTTGGCTTAAATAGCTTCCCAAAATTAAGTTGAAATATCAATAACACCATAACATGAAGTATCCATGAAATCCATTAGTAGTAATGCTAAGCTACCACTGGACTTCTCAAAGGATCTATAAGCTCTCAAAACAAAATGCTCCAATGAATTCCAAAAACTAAAGTCCATTCTAACTAGTCATGGGGGTATATTTATACAAAAAGAGGTGACTTTTCACCTTATGTTACTTTTCAACTTCCCTCATGACCTTTGACCTTCTATATGAATTTTAATTTTAAAAATACATTTATTTACAAAACATATGGAATTTCAAGATAATAACTATTTCTTTATGGAACAAGACACATGATGGGTAGATCGGGGGCTTCTCTATGAAAATTCTCTATTAGGTACGTGTACCATGGTTTGTAGTTAATTACTATTGGTGTGAGTTTCTCTGGTAGCTCTCCATCAAACGTCATTTGACATTCTATGGGGTTTAGCAAAAGGATGTTCAGATCCATCTGTATATGATAAGCAAGCATTGAGAGTTGGGTGTGCAACACAGTTGCCCCTACAACAAATTCCACAATTGTATCTTTAGTAGGTTCCAAATTATCTTGGATAGTTGTATGCTTCAGCATGTCAAACTACTCATGGACCTTCTACCAAACTTCTTTTTTGGGCCTAATCACTTCCATTACACCAATATGGGGTATTTTATATTCTTCCAAAAGATCATCAAATTCAATGATTCATAATTGATATGCATCCAATACCCTGGCTATGTCCTTGGTTAATTTCTCGTGAGATTTCACTATCATTTTGAGTCTTGTTTTGTATTTGTCCATCCTCATTTTGGCTTTCCTTGGTAGTGCTTCTCGGATATCGAGGTACTTTTGGCTCCATTCATAGAGGTATTTTGTAACTGAGAAGTGTTGATTTTTGTGTAGCTTGGGAGGCAATCCAAGCCCTAGTGTTCGAGGGTTGGAGGTCAAAGTGCCACAAGTAGGCTTGTGGACTTAGAATCCAAGCTTGGGGTTTTGCACCCAATTGTGCTTGGGGAAATTCTAGAAGCACATTTCTACATGTGATGGCATGAGATGATAGAGGGCCGAAAGGAGAATCCAATGCTTCAAGAATCATCGAATTCTAAGTTGTACAAGTGGAGAAATGAATTTTTGAAGTTGACAAATAATTATTAGTTTTCAAGCCATGTAGGCTTGAAGTGAAATTTGGCCAATAGATGTGTCTCTTCACTAATTCATGGAGCCCTTATATTGTTTATAAATATAAGGTGGAGGAGAGTCATTTAACACATCCAAGAAGCATCTTTCATAGTCTACACATCAAGAAAGCCAGATTGGGTGTGGGAAACATGAGTGCAGGAACACGAGTAAAGGAACGTGAGTGCAAGAACGCATGAGTGCAGGAATGCAAGTGTAGGAATGCACGAGTGTAGGAACGCACGAGTGTAGGAACGCGAGTGCAGGAACAAGCAAAGTGTAGGAACATGTGAGTGCAGGAATGCGAGTGCAGGAACACGAGTATAGGAACGTGAGTTCAGGAATGCGAGTGCAGGAATGAGTAAGTGTAGGAACACATAAGTGCAGGAACACACGAGTGTAAGAACACGAGTATAGGAATGCGCAAGTGCAGGAACATGCTAGGTATGTATTGTATTGATGTGTTAAGGTTGAATTGGTGCTAGTAAATGATGTCCTAGGAGAGGACAGGTTGGAAGTCTATTAGTAGCCATGTGGAAGGGTTTCCTAGGTGTTGGATGCCCTAACTAGGAGAAGATGCTACAATGAGGATTGGTCACTCGTGGACTATTGGAGGGTAGCATGAGAGTGGACCAAGTGTGGATGTGAATGGGCACTTACGGTCTATTGGAGGATAACATGATAGTGTCCAAGTTGAAGCCCAGTGATCAACACCTTGATGGGCAAAGGCAGTTATGAGAGAGGTAGTTGTTGAGCTCAAAGGCAGTTATGAGAGAGGTATTTGTTGAGCTCAAAGGTTTGATCAACCATGAGTAGTTTGTGGAGCCCGAGATGTGTGTATGGAGAAGGAAATCTACAATAGATGATGGGAAATCCTCCTAGCCCATGTTCATTTTAGGAGATGGACATATTGCAGTGATAGGTGGAAGTCCTCCGTGCCCTATGTTGGTCTTCGTCAGAGCAGTGTAAGAAGACCATAGTGGGCTGAAGTCCCTGAGTAGTTGAGGAGAAGCAGTGGGAAGTTGAGAGTTGTTCACAAGTGGAGTTGTGAACAACTTGACAGGAGTCTCAATTTGTTGTGGCCTTGATGAACGAAGGCACAACTAGAGACCAGATTGGTTAGCTGAGATTCAATGGCTAGATGTACTTGGAGCATTGATAGAGGCAGGAGCTGCATATCGGGAGCTGAAGGACTAGGAAGGTACAGGGTACGACTGAGAGGAGCTGAGAGAGAATGCTACAACCATATGGGTAGAGTATCTTGTTGAGGATAGGTTGGTTGTCAGTGCACTGACACCAAGTCCCAATTTTGTATCTTGTACTAGTAGATGTATGACGGCCATTATCCCTAGTATGGGAGCCCTATACTATTGCATTATATGTTGTTTAATATAGTGAAGTTGGGTTGAAAATTGTAAAAAGTTGTCCATATTCTGTGCATGTGTGATTTAATGTTGTTTATATTCCATTGTGAAAAGTAGTTCTGTTGAGATTCTTGGTTTAGTAGCGTCAGAGATTTTAAGATTCTATCCTAGACCTAAGATCATGAAAATTCAACAAGAAGGAACACTTTATGGGAATTCCTCTTCCTTTTAGCCCCTTTTGTATCCCTGTTAGTGGAGAAATGGTCTTGTGTAGTATAATCATTCCTTCATATAATTGTTTTATTACTTCTTCCACTAATTTGATTGGTTCTTGCATTGTTGCTCTAAAGTATTCACTATGAGAGCACATGATTTCTAAGGCTCGATTCTATGCTCACAACTTTTCATTTTCATGTTGAGCCTTTCCCAAATTTTCTTTCAACCTCTTTAATTCACCCATCAGATGTTCTATATTTCAAGCGGTGGCAATTGTGAGTGCATTCCCTATGGTATAAATTGCAGCTAGATTACTTGTAGCGTCTCCTACTATAATCCTTTTTGTGGTGACTAATATGGAATTTTCAGCTCTCTCGCCAAAAAATTCCTTCTCTCTTGATATATTTTGTTTTTAAACTCATTGAACTTGAAGTTCAAGAGATCTAACACCTCCTCCTCCTCCTTGAAAGTAACATCCATTTCGGTAACCATGAAGTGACATCTAATAATGGTTGTAGAAGATTGAACTATCATGGGCAATATGATTTCCTATGATTTTGAATTGTCCAACCCAATCTCTCCTCCTGTTGTGTAAGATAAAAACTCATCTTCAAGTTGTTTGGGAGCTCTTCATATTATTTATTCTTTATTTCCTCCTCTTCTCTTTTCTTCAATTCTTCCTCTTGTTTTTTCTTCTCTTCCTCCTCTCTCTTTTTCCTCGCTTCCTCTTCCTTCTTCTTTATTGCTACTTCCTCATTCTTCTTTTTCATGGATTCCTTCTTTAACCTCTATTATTGTTATTTTTTCCTCCTAGCTTCATCCTCTTCTCACTTCTTTTTGACTTCCTCCTCTTCTTGTTTCCTTTTTGCTTCTTCCTCCACCTATTTCTTGGCTTCAAGTTCAAACTTATAATTCTTTAACCTTTCCTTCTTGGATTCTAGCTCCTATTTTCTTTTAAGCATATTCTTCTTTTCTCCAAGTTTACACCTTGCGAGTCACCATCAAAATTTTCACAATGATGAGAAGCATTGGATACTTTAGGTGATTCTAGGGCCTTAGAAGCATTGAATAAGTTCTTCAACTTTTCTTATTCCTCTTCAATAATAGGGGTATATTTCCAATGATATATGATAACTTTGCAGTCATTCATGAAAATCTTCTAATTGGATCATGCTATGGGGTAAAATGCACGGGATGAAAACTACCCTCGAAATTCTTCCCGGGACTTTCGACAGACCGTAAGGTTATCTGCAAAAGCTAGCTGTTACACACATGTTCATCTATCAGACATATATTAACAGGGTATGGAAAGAGGATCACCTTTGGTTCTTTCTAGATTCGCTTGGGGATCTCCGTGCAGTAAGAAGAACTCCTCCTAACCGGCTCCAAGACGTTTCCTGCACAAAAGCAAAGCAAACCAATCACAACATACACTTCTGAAAATTAATGTAAGAATCCATAACAAACATGTATAAATGTATAACTTATCTACTCAACACAACAAGCATCAGAATGAACAAATAAATGCACAATATCACCGGCACTTTGAAGTAGGGAACACAACATCAGTCCTATATTCAGAATGGAAGAGTGATTACAACAACCCATTCTATTAGCCTTCCTTACCCCTTCTTCCTCTCTCTCTCTCCTCCTTTCAGCTAGCTCCTTCAAGAATATGACAGTTCACAATAGCTCTATGGGCTATCCTTCCAAATGCTATGATCCCCTTTGCAATGGCCCTCTCGTTGCTTATATAGCAATCAAATTAGGGCTGCCAAGCTCCACCTGTAGTTAATTTGGGAAAAAACCATGAACCTGCCTTGTTTACAAGTTTTTTCCCATTTGCCTTCATTCTCGGAATAGAATTTCTCCAACTATCTTGATTTTTGGAGTTTCCTTGCTTTTCTAGCACAAATTTAGAAATTTAATATCTAGATATTTATGAGAAAATTCATTGGCATAACCTCTTGAACATCACTTAAGTTCACTAACGCTCCCCCTGGTCTAACATCAAGAGTTAGCAGGGTGACTAACGCTCCTTTATGCTTGGTAACAAGCTTTATAAAGCAGGTTATCAGTGTATGGAGAGTGTTAGTGTGGATTCTGGGCCTGCAATTGTGATCATTGCTTCAATCATCTTTTTTTTCTCCTCTGAGTTGATTAGGAGGTCAATTTTTCCTATAACAGATGCCCCCTAGAGTATGAGATTAGAGGCAGAGACGATGGCCGAAATACTTTATGAAAAAACATTGTAATTTGCTGTCAAAATCTTTGTAGAGAGAGAGAGAGAATTTTAGGGCGGCAAGGAAAACCTGATACAACAAAGATACATATATATAAACTGCTAAAATCATGTCCTGAGTTGGGCATTCCCATGCTCAGTAGCTATGTCAAAGTAATTTTCTCCTCGGAGATATAACAATGTTGGCCGCCAATATGGCACAGGGCGAATCCAGTGTCATAATAGATCATCCTGAAATAGCTATCTCTGAAGAACAATATCGCAGCTTGGGAGAGGACACTAGGTTGAATGATGCAAGCCTCTACCCAAGGTCTTGATTCCTGCTTCACCAAACAAAATAGATCGGTACATGTGATAATATGGGTTGACGTCGAACATGCACGAAATCATCTGATTACCAGCCAATAATGGAGACCGTTAACAGATGCAAGGAAGGCCACTGATATTGGTGATGGTCTCCAAGATGCACAGTGCAAACTAACAAGTGTGAAATATTTTTTGTCGTTGAACACTCGTAGATCACTTAACTAGGAGCCAATAATGAAAACCCGTGATCAAACACAAGGTAACCTGCCACTAATGTCTGCAAGCACCAAGGAACTGAATGTGTTTTTGGGTTATCTTCCTAGATAGAGTGTTGAAGTCAATAGGAAGAAACATGATGAAAGGTAGGAAATGATGTGTCCTACATCAGTCAACACGAACCAGACAAGGATGATTTTGTTTTTTGAAGAATCATTTGAGCTTTTGGGTCTAAACAACAGAGGGCATGATGAAAGGATATGTAGGATTGGCTGATAGAGGAAACAAATAGGAACCCTTGAACAATAGAAGGCACGACAACAGTTTTAACTAGACAACACTAGACTCATGACCACTACAGAGTGTTTAAGATACGAAGATGCAATTACATCAGGGTATATAGGCTAAAACTGGTAGGTTGGTAGGGTTAATACTAAGAGGCTATCAAAACAACGGTTTATCTGAGGGAGTGCCATGTTCAAGGGGACGAATGCTGCCAAACCATGCTTTCGAATACAGGATACAGTTGTTTTTTCCACTTTTACCCGTCTGATTTTTTAATGAGTATAGATGGGTAAACTCATTGATCTTTTCATGTTTAGAGAGTCTGAAAAGGATCGCAAAAAGAACGAATCTTTTCCCTATCTGATTAGTTTAATGAGTCTAGACAGGAAAACTCATCGATTTTTTAATCTTTTAAGAGTCTGAAAAGTGTCGCAAAAAGAACGACTCTATATCTTGTCTGTGTATTTAAAGAGTCCAAACTAGACAAATCGGTGGTCTTTTCATATTTAGAGAGTCTGAAAAGATCGTAAAGAGAGACTCCATGGTGGTCCCTTTGTCATATTTGTTAACTGGGTGCGACAAAGGGTTAATAGTATACTCGTATCGGTTACTTTTCCGTATTTAATCTATTGAACCCGGATAAAGAGAAACCATTTTCCAATAGATGTCAACCTCATTTTGTTACGAGTACGAGGCGACAGACTAAACTCGTGTTTTGTTGTGACACTTTAACGAGCTCAGTAACAAAAACTCGAGATTTTTCATTTTTTAACGAGCAAGAAAAAAGTACATGAAAGAATTCTCAAGTCACCTTTAGCATGTTTAATGAGCAGCAAGACACAGCTTGGGATTTTTTTCAGTTTAAAGAGCAAGAAAAAAGTGCCTAAAAAGGATGCTTCGTTGGTCTTTTTCAATTTATGAGTTGGAACAAGATAAAAAAGAGGTGCTCAGAGCATCGTTTGCATATATTTAACAAGTGCAAATGATGAAAAACTCGGGGATGTTTATATTTTTTAAAGATCGATAAAATATCCCAAAAAAGTGCTTTACGGATTGTGGTATGGATGTTTAACGAGTCCTACTACAAAAAACTCAGAGATTTTTTTTTTTTTTAAAGATAAATAAAATATCCCTAATAGTGCTCTATCCGTCTTTGTAGTAGTTTAATGAGCCCAAAGAAGAAGACTCGAGGTTTTTCAGATTAACGAGCCCAAAGAAGAAGACTCGAGGTTTTTCATATTAACGAGCAAGAAAAATACCATAAAAAGAACACTCGATCTTTCTCGATCTCATGCTTAAAATTAGAAGGGTCTATGCCATGCATTTCCTCATAAAACCAAGGAGAAACATCGCGGAAGTCCCTAAACGGGTAGGTGAAGCTCACAATTTCCTCAGGATTGTGTTTGGCTCCACTTTGTATGTTTTCCACAATGCCTGTCATGATAGAAACATCGGGGAGCAATGTTTGTGAAATATTGCCCATGTTTCCTTCTGAGTCCAAAAGTTGGATAGTCGTATACGGTGAGGAAACGATTTCATGTGTGTCCAGTGACAGTATTTGAAGAGGCATCATGTCCGAATCAGATGTCAAAACATGATGGTGCGAATCCTCCCAAGGTCGCTCTTCTAACCTCGTGATCTCTTTAATAACTTCATCCCTTGGTAGGACTTGATTGAGTAGATCAAAAGAAAGAGCAGTTATGGGAGGGGAAATGGTACTGTTGGCCGAAACCAAAGTGACCGGAGATTCGGATGCAATTTGAATGGCTTCACAGGCCAATTCAACTGGTGACAACAACATTTGTACTTTGTATGTGTCAATGTCTGAAGGAGCTGGTTGGATCCATGGATCGGTCTGTTCATGAGGAATAGATGAAAGCATATTGACCATCTGTGAAGCCTTCGGTGGCTGAAGAGGGAAACAACCCATGAGGGAAGAAGCCTTCAGTAGACTAGTACCTACACTGATGTAATTGTCAATTCCACCTCCTACTAGGGGTATGGAGCCAATTGGTAATGGTGAATAATCAGGGGTGCAGAAAGACAACTGATCTATTGTAATAACCTTTCCATCCAATGGAAATTAGATGATGCGAAAGACAATAGATACGATGGCTGTCATGGCATATGTCCAACTGCGACCCAGCAAGAAATTATAGTCGAGCTTCTTGTCCACGACTTCTACATCCACCGTTACTGTTTTCCCAGCCAAAGTGATGGGAAAACTGGCTAAGTATCCTTTTGAGACAAATTTTTGGCCGTCGAAATATTTAAGGGAGTTCGACGACGGGGAGAGGGTTGGGGAACCCAAGGTGAGCCAACATGAAGCCGACATGACGTAGGTCGAAGCACCTTCGTTCAATGTATACCTTTACTTGTCGAAGTGATATGCACCTGAAATGCAAGCTAGTGGGAAAGGGGAGGTTTACACTTATCCATGTCGAAAATATCAAGCATGGAATCCGTAGGGTCAATACCCTCAATAGCCGAAAGCAAAGATTTCCTTTGGTTGGGGCATGTTTGTAAGACTTCGAGCGCCGACATAGCCAACAGTGCTTGTGCCAAATCCTCTACGATGTTGTAGTGTTGGGCGGCATGTGTAGATGTGTTGTGCATTGTGCGTCGAAGTGCCCCCTTGGGGGGTCAAATTACAAAGTCCTCAACTGGCCTTTTGATTTGCAAATCGTTGGGCGGCGATGGGTTTTGACCTGCGGATGGTTCTGCTGCGGGAGCAACAGAAGCTTCATAAGATTTGGCTCTTGTGGTTAGTTCTACAGTTTCAAATGTGTAAACGGTAGAACTTCCTTCACCAGCTGAAGGGTGTTGTGAACCGTCACTGCCCCCTAACGTGGGTTGGGGTTGGTTGGCAACGAGATTTTGCTGCGGTTGATTAGGAAAAATATTTCTAAGGACAACATGTGCCTTACCAAAATCTTTCTTGGCAAGGTAATCCGTGCATTCTCGAAGACGCGGACAACGTCAGGTTAAGTGTTCTTCAAGACAAAGTTTGCACGTATAATTGGTACCTTTATCCTTTTCTGTATCAGCAGGCGCAACGACCTTCTGTTTCGGGTTGGGCTGCTTAGATGACTGCTCCTCAGAAGGAGCGGTCTTATTCTTATTCTTCTTGTTCTTGCTACTGGATTTCTGTGTCGACTGCACAGAATTATGTTGAAAATAATACTGAGAGGGGGGATGAATCAGTATTATCTAATTCTTTTACCAAATCTTCCTTATTTATACTTTGAATTATTTTTGCATACCAATACCATAAATAATGAGCATGAACAAGAGAAGCAGCCAGTCACATCAAAGAACACCAGATATAAGGTGGAAACCCAATGTGGGTGAAAACCACCTGCTGCAATATGTCTCTATCTTCTTTCAAATTAGTAACTCCTTTTACAATGGTCTTGTACTGGTGCAGTCCTTTTACCAGTACGCAGGCTGCAACCTGCTGAGAGCTACAACTCTCTCTCGTTTTCCAGTCTCTCCTGAAAGGGAGCTACAACCCCCTACTTCTTTTCAAGAACCACTTTTCATAAATTTTCAAACTGGATCCATATACATCAAATGATCATCAAGTACATGTAAATTATACAGTCAACTGTAATAACCAGATCAACAATAACAGAACAGATCCCAGAACACCTTTTCAACAGAAAAAAAAAATTCAATCACCAGAAGATCTTAACACAGATACGCGGTTTTCCTTCTACTGGCCTGCGTTGCTACGCAGTTCACCTTCTGCCTCTCTGCGTATACCCGCAGTTCTCCTTCTTGCTGGACTGCGTGGGCACGCACTGCTCCTTTCACTGCACTGCGTACAGTACGCACCCAATGACACTATCGCGCCGCGTACTTTCCAGAAAGTACGCACCCAAAGGAATAATCGCGCCACGTGCTGTTGCAGAAAGCACGCACCTGAACCACTGTCCCCCTGCGTACCTACGCACTGGGCCTTCGCCACTTCTGCGTACCCACGCAGGTAACCTTCGGCACCTCTGCGTACCCACGCACTGAGCCTTCGGCGCCTCTGCGTATCCACGCACTGAACCTTCGGCGCCTCTGCGTACCCACGCACTGAACCTTCGGCGCCTCTGCGTACCTTGAACTAGGGCTGAAATAACCTCAGATGCTCAGATCTGAACTTGTGCACAAGAGATCACCCTTCGCCAATTCGCTTCTACCTTCTCCTTTATAAATCGATCTTTTAAGAACCGAGAACCCAATAGATCAGATCTTAAGATATTCAAGATACAAAAGATGCCTAAGCCAAATGATCTCCTTTGCTTTATATAGGCTAGCTCTTCCTCAATTCAAGGATCATGGGGCTAAATAATAATAATAAAATAATCAATACCGCGGGCCAAAACCATGATAACCCAATACTGTTGGCTAAATACCACTGAGAAACCCCACGGGTGGGCGCTTAACTGCCTTGAAATGAGTGCACTGGGGTACGCACCCCATGAATGGGTGACCAGCGTATTTGGACGCGGTTTCTGCACGGTATGGCTGGGG
>APFE030140545.1:107039-126759 GCA_000404065.3 Pinus taeda | reverse complement strand
ATACCTCAAATCACAGACATTAACAGGGGGGACATAGTCGTAGACAACACGCTGTGTGGGCAGGATACTTGAGTCCCCGACTAAGTTCCGAAATCCCTGAAGGGACCCCCGATACACAAAATGCCTAAAGCAGTTGTAAGAGAAGGCAGGCTACCTTCAATCACAATCCGATGTTGTCTCGTATTTCGCTCTATTGTGAGTGGAGTGGTCCTGGTAATATGCGTGCAGAATGATTTTTCACTTGTTAACGACACTAGTTTTGATTTTCAACCTTGGGCAGTTGACTCACATGCTTATCCCAAGGTCCTAATCTAGCTAATGTTGGTTTGCTCTAAAAAAAAGAGTAACTGATTGATTTTAATGTAAATTTTAGTGTACTTGCTAATTTGTCTTTGGTAGGGGTGTTGATGTATGAATATGGTGAGACTCTCGACTCAATAAACCATGCAGAACAATGCTTTGAAAAAAAAAATCAATTTCTTATGCAAACAAGTCTTATTCTACACATGTATCATTTCACATATTCATGGATTCGTTAGTACATCTAAATCCATCCAACACTTTGCATAACCGAAAGTTTCTTTTCTCAATATTCCCTAACAACTATTGAACCAAAACAAAGCAGCCTACAACTATTTCGACAGAAGGAGATATATAGTTTATCAACTTTTCTTTCAACAAAAATGTCTTTTATGAGAGAAAAACTAACACATTTTCTTAAAAAATAAATTTTAAGACACCAAATTTGTTAGCATGATACTGTTGCAGATATTTCTTTAGCCCCTAAGCAAGTTCCCCCCCTTTTGGTTCACAAAATCTCTTGAAAAACACAGAAATGGGAGACTAACGCTCTGTCTATGTGTAAACAGAGCTTTAGTTTGGCCACTAACGCTCCCTGTGCACGGTCAAAGAGCTTTATAAATCTTTGTGTAGACTAGAAGCCTGCGTTAGTGAGGGAAATAGATCAAAAAGAGGGCTTTTAGGATCAGTTTCTAAGGAGAATGCAACTTTGCAGGATGCAACAAGATAGATGGTGGATCAGAAAAGGATTTGAAGAAGCGGGAAGCTCATAGAAGAAATAGAAGATCTGAGAGGATTCCGGGTAACTGGGAACTAGATGTATAGTCCCTAGCGGAGTTGCCAATTCTGCTATGGGGTGAAATGCACGGGATGAAAACTACCCTCGAAAGTCTTCCCGGGACCTTCGACAGACTGTAAGGTTATCTGAAAAAGCTACCTGTTACACACATGTTCATCTATCAAACATATATTGACAGGGTATGGAAAGAGGATCATCTTTGGTTCTTTCTAGATTCGCTTGGGGATCTCCATGCGGTAAGAAGAACTCCTCCTAACTGGCTCCAAGACAATTCCTGCACAAAAGAACAAAGCAAACCAATCACAGCATACACTTCTGACAATTAATGTAAGAATTTGTAATAAACATGTATAAATGTATAATTTATCTACTCAACACAACAAGCATCAGAATGAACAAATAAATGCACAATATCACTGACACTTTGGAGTAAGGAACATAACCACAGTCCTATATTCATAATGGAAGAATGATTACAACAACCCGTTCTATCAGCCTTCCTTACCCCTTCTTCCTCTCTCTCTCTCCTTTCAGCTAGCTCCTTCAAGAATATGATAGTTCACAACAGCTCTATGGGCTATCCTTCCAAATGCTCTGATCCCCTTTGCAATGGCCCTCTCGTTGCTTATATAGAAATCAAATTAGGGCTGCCAAGCTCCACCTATAGTTCATTTGGGAAAAAACCATGAACCTGCCTTGTTTACAAGCTTTCTCCCATTTGCCTTCAGTCTCAGAATAGAATTTCCCCAAATATCTTGATTTTTGGAGTTTCCTTGCTTTTCTAGCACAAATTTAGGGATTTAATATCTAGATATTTATGAGCAGATTCGTTGGCATAACCTCTTGAACATCACTTAAGTTCACTAATGCTCCCCCTGGTCTAATAGCAAGAGTTAGCAAGGTGACTAACGCTCCTTTATGCTTTGTAACAAGCTTTATAAAGCAAGTTGTTAGTGTATGGAGAGCGTTAGTGTGGATTCTAGGCCTGCAATTGTGATCATTGCTTCAACCATCTTATCTTTCGCCTTTGAGTTGATTAGGAGGTCAATTTGTCCTATAACAAATCATACCTCTGATAGCTTAGCTTGTTGAACCTATAGTTCAACATATCTTTAGCCTCCACTTTGGCATCATTGAAACTTCTAATACAATAAGCCCAAATATATAAAGGAAATATGGGCCATGGGGCTTTCTTTTGTTTCAAAAGAGACTTTGTTCGCCTTAGAGAATTAGTTGAAATAATATGTCTTCAACTGATCTCATGATGATATCAAAAGTCAAAGTGATTGACTTCTATTGTAAATGTACTATCTCTCTCACTTTCTCTGCTGAACTTTGAAGAACATAAAAGAAGAATTGATCAACGGTTTCTCCACATTGTGGGGTTTGTCCTTGGCTAGCGCCACATCTTGTGTCCTCTTGTCTTGGCTTGTCTTCTGCGATTTATATTTATGTTCTATCTGCAATTTACCTTATGTTGAAGTGATTGCTAATGTGGAAAATAAATTGAAATAAATTTCTCTAGCATAGAACATACCTAAAATTAACATGTTATTAGAGCTCAAGTGAAGACAATGCCCAAGCAAGAGTGAAAGAGCAATCACCAAAGACAATAGGTACAAGACAAAAGGATCAATGAGTTCCACATCTCTCTTCTAAGTTCGCTAAGGGTGAAATGGAAGCAGAGAATATTATCAGAATGGCACAACGGAAGATCACTTCATTGGGAAGTTCAGATCTAAGGGTGGAAGGAAAGGCAAATGCCTTGGTTGCAATAAGTTCATCCATCATGCAAAGGAGTGTCTGAATAGCAGAGACACATATCTTGATGAAGATAACAATCATTCCAAGGAAATCTTCAATGATCAAAGGAATGATAAGTAATGTAGGTCATCAAGGAAATGGTCGACTCTTTAAAGAAAGCAAGGAACCCCATAATCTCTTTTATGTACCTGATCGCAAGAAGAACCTGGTGTCCATCTCGGAAATGGAAGTTTAAGGTTTCAGGGTGGCACTCATCGATGGAAAGGTACGTGTTTGAAAATAGATTTTTCAAAGATGTTTTAGATTTTAGGGTAGTATCAAGTCCACTGGGGGCCATGTCCATTGACTCAACATTGGAGGTCTGTGAGTAAGATGGTGACCAGGATGCCTGAATTCAAAAGGAGCATGAAGGTACATGTTTGAGATGTACCGAAGGAAAATATTACAAGGGGACCATTCCCCTCATGTAGCAGGTCCACAGGTTTGGAACAACCCGTGGAGTTTGAGATTCATGAATAGGAATCTCATGTATACAGGTGGAAGAAATCCCTTTATGGCTTAAAGAAAAACACCCCGGGTGTAGTATGAGAGAATTGATAACTATTTGATGAAGCTGAGATTCACTAGGAGTGAAATTGATCCAAACCATTATTAGAAGGTTGTGAATGATAGACCTCTCATACTAGCACTTCATAAGGATGACGTATTTCTGACAGGTGCAGACCCTCTCATTTGCAAAAGTAAGAGGGAGTTGGATTCTGAATGTGGAATGATAAACTGCAAGCCTGTGACTACCTCGAGGGTATCAGCTTTCAGAAGTTAATGGTAGTAATGTTGGACAAGATTTGGGAAATTCCTCTAAGTTTCATAAACTCAATCACGTTGATGCTCTTGGTGAACTTCCGTTCAGACATATGTTTAGCAGTTAGCATGGTGAGCTCATATTTGGTTGAGCCTCACTAGATTGGTGCCAAGAATCCTATGAGATATCTTCGGGGCACAATCTCTCATGGATTGAGATACACTCCCAAAAATATGAAAACTGCATGATTATTCGAATGTTGATTGGGCAAGCAGTGTGGAGGATCACTAGAGCACTTCTTAGTGCTGGTTCTCTTTGGATTCTGCTTCGATATCATGGATGATCAGGAAGCAGAAATCGGTTATTATAAGTACCGCCGAGACTAGATACATAACTACGAGTATGACCTCGTATGAAGTTTCCTGGTTGTGGAAAATCTTCAGTGAGTACACATGATGAATACCACGTGATTCTCTGTGACAACCAGAGGTGGGATTTGATTATTGAGGAATCCCATATTCAATGATTGCTCTAGCAGATAGACATCAGATACTGCCTTATCTAGGATATGGTAAGTCAATGAGCAAGGAGGCTCCATCACATTGAGATGATGTATAGGTCGCTACACTTTGTCATAGCCTCGAGGAAAGATCAAATTTGTGATTTTCCCGAATGAATTGGATTCATCAAGAGATCCTTGTAAAAGGGTCCTGCATGTTGCGTACATTGAGCTCTGGGAGCTCTGGGGCTTGTGGTTCTTAATGGAGAAACATACGACCACAAGGTGACTCACCCTCCCCTAGTGGTGCGCACTAGGACAGGATGATTCTCTCTCCTATGGACAGGATGATTTTCTCTCCTGTGGACAAGATGATTCGCTCTCTTGTGGGACAAGATGTTTCGCTCTCTTGTGGGACATGATGATTTTCTCTCCTATGGATAAGATGATTTGCTTTCCTGTGAACAATATGATTCACTCTCTTTTGGGACAAGATGATTTGCTCTCTTGTCAGATAGGATGATTCACTCTCCTATGGACAAGATGATTCACTCTCTTGTGAACAAGATGATTCGCTCCCTTGTGGGACAAGATGATTCACTTTCTTGTGGACAAGATGATTCGCTCTCCTATGAACAAGATGATTTTCTCTCTTGTGGGACAAGATGATTCGCTCTCTTGTGGGACAGGATGATTCACTCTCCTGTGTAGTAGGATGATTAATTCTCCAGTGAGGTCTGGATGATGTGTTCTCCATGACGATTGTATAGTAGGATGATTAATTATCCTGTGAGGTCTGGATGATGTGTTCTCCATGACGATTGTGTAGCAGGATGATTAATTCTCCTGTGAGGTTTGGATGATGTGTTCTCCATGACGATTGTGTAGCAGGATGATTAGTTCTCCTATGAAGTTTGGATGATGTGTTCTCCATGATGATTGTGTAGTAGGATGATCAGTTCTCCTATGAGGCCTGGATGATGTGTTCTCCATGGCGATTGTGTAGCAGGATGATTAGTTCTCTTGTGAGGATAGGATTGATTAAGTTCTCCTATCGAGTCATCCTACCCATACAATCTGGGACTCATGGGAAGTACCTCTCATATGATCAATGAGCAGGGAAATGAGGATAGGGACCATAGTAGTACCGATGGATGCATCGTTGTATCTATCGTACTACCTATACTAGGATGACCTTCATTGATCCGGGATCAATGATACTGGTCTGGGACCAATGGTAGGAGTTGTACCCACTATGACACTGACTTTGGGTCAGTTGAGGACTAGTCTAGGACCAGTGGTACTTACTCTGAGACTAACTTCGAGTCAGTAGAGTACTAGTCTGGGACTAGTGGTAGGAGTTGTACCTACTATGACACTGACTTTGGGTTAGTTGAGGGCTGGTCTGGGACCAGTGGTACACACTCTAAGACTGACTTCAGGTCAGTGGAGAATGGTATGACACATTCTCGAACAATTCTTCTTCTTCATGGTTCAGCAGAGCTAAATTGAGCAGAGCATAGCAAGCAAAGCTAAGCAGAGTAGAGCAAAGCCAACAAAGCTGAGAAGAGCAGAGCAGAGCCAACAGAGATGAGAAGAGCTGAGCAGAGCCAACAGAGCCAGTAGAGCTGAGCAGAGCAGAGTAGAGCCAGCAAAGCCAACAGAGTTGAGCACAACAGAGCAGAGCAGAGCCAACAGGCTGAGCATAACAGAGTAGAGCCAACAGAGCTGAGCAGAGCTAGTAGAGTTGAGCAAAGCAGTGCAGGGAAATGATGGCAGAGATAGTACAGTTGGACATATGGATCAGCAAATGGAATTCTCTCTAGTTGAGAGGAAGTGTTAAAATTGGCAACTAGGGCCAAACTCCATGTGGGTCATATTATTTATGGCAGCTAATATTGATGGTTAGTTTATTGGGACGTGCTATGGGGAGTTTGGTGTCAAACTATTCTCGGAAGATGGGGCAGGTGGGAACGCTATTCTCAAAATCTTTTCTAAAGTGAATCAATCAAGTCCAATCAATCAATATATCTCCAAGTCCAACCTACTTCCCTGGCCGTCAAAACCATCCTAACGTGAATGAAACTATGTGTATTGGATCCCTCTCATTGAGAGATGTAGGATTGATCTAAATATCATCCGATTCCGATAAGTATGTATGAAGTTATGAATTTATTTACGTTATGGACAAATTGTTAAGTCGGCCAGCAACTTATGTAGGCTTAGAAGCCCAATAGTCATGTCTATTCAACCTCTACGTTTTAGTATAAATAGAAGAGGACTTCAATTCATTTCTACACACACTTGGATCTCTTCCTCTCTCTACTTGTCTTTGGGTTTTAGTAGGAGGAGAGATCCCAAGGAAAAGTCGGAAAAGCCGGAAAAGTCAGAAAAGTCGGAAAAGCCTGAATAGCTGGAAAAGCTGGAATAGCCGGAAAAGCCGGAAAAACTGGAACTTCTAGAAAAGCCAGAAAAGCTAGAACTGCTAGAAAAGTTGGAACTCCCAGAAAAGCCAGAAAAGCCGAAAAAGCTAGAAAAGCCAGAAAATCTAGAAAAGCCGGAACTGCTGGAAACGCTGGAACTACTGGAAAAGCTGGAAACGCCGGAAAAGTCAGAAATATCGGAAAAGTTGGAAAAGCTAGAAAAGCTGGAAATGCTGGAAATGTCGGAATTATCGGAACTACCAGAAAAGCTAGAACTGCCGGAAAAGCCGAAACTATCAGGAACTGCCGAAACAGCCTGAGCATCTGTCTCCGAAGGAAGGCAACATGATGTATGAGATCATGGGCAGCATAATAAGTAACATGATGATATGAGCATGGGCAGCATAATGATGCATGAAGATATGAGCATGGGCAACATAATGATGAATGAGATCATGAGCATGGGTACCTTGATGATGAATAAGACCATGGAAGATGCAACATGATGAGCAACATGAAGATGAGAGAAGCTTAGTAATCAAGGTTCAACACATGTGACAGTACAACAAGGTGTCATACGGTAATGTGCAGCAAATAGATGAGATGCAACACTATGATAGGTGAACGAGTCACCTTAGAGAATTAGTTGAAGCAATATGTCTTCAACTGATCTCATGACAATATCAAAAGTCAAAGTGATTGACTTCTATTGTAAATGTACTATCTCTCTCACTTTCTTAGCTGAAATTTGAAGAACATAAAAGAAGAATTGATCAAGGGTTTCCCCACATTGTGGGGTTTCTCACTGGCTAGCGCCACATCTTGTGTCCTCTTGTCTTGGCTTGGCTTCTGTGATTTATATTTATGTTCTATCTGCAGTTTACCTTATGCTGATGTGATTGCTAATGTGGAAAAGAAATTGAAATAAATTACTCTAACATAGAACATACCTAAAATTAACATATTGTCTTATAGTTTCCATCATCTCTCTG
This sequence comes from Pinus taeda, assembly GCA_000404065.3. Classification (NCBI taxonomy): domain Eukaryota; kingdom Viridiplantae; phylum Streptophyta; class Pinopsida; order Pinales; family Pinaceae; genus Pinus; species Pinus taeda. The sequence goes on along the minus strand of APFE030140545.1, from coordinate 119,180 downwards.
TTGAAACTTGCCAGATTCTTGCCAACAATATTTCATAATGTGTCTAGTTATGTTTTTGTAGTTTAGAACCCACCTTCTATTAAGTATTATGTGATGTTTAGACAACTTGAAATATTCCTTCATATTTGTTGTTACATAAGAGGCCATTGGTTCACCAAAATCATTTCTTACAATGGTACCATCTTCATCAATGTGCTGCAAAATCCATTCAAATTATAGTTTCTACACATGGGAAGACCAGAGAGTGGGCCACTACTATACGGATCCAAGATTGTCTCGCATTGATATGTAACACACAATCCTCTTAATCTTGGGGCACATCCTATCTGCAAAAATTTTGATATATATCCCCCTAGGTCATTTTTATTGTCTTTTATATGTAGCAAGTTGTGTCCCCATATATGGGTATCATGTTGGGAGGAATCTCGACAACACCTTCAATACTGCTCCCTAAAGCATTCGTCCAAGCTCTCCTTCAAGGTGGAGACATATATGTCATATATGATATCAAATTGAGGGAATCTATGTCAATAGTACTTGGAAATTCAAATTGAGGGAATCTATGTCAATAGTACTGATATCAAATTGAGGGAATCTATGTCAATAGTACTTGGAAATTCAAATATATCCATGGAAATCAAAATGTTAGGAAAACTTAAGTAAACCTTTATCTGAAGTAAAATCACAAATTCATGAGGTTATGATGCGAATGGTTCAAGTCTCAGACTTAGAAGTAATATAATCATTAGGTTTAGTCACAAGTCATAGTTTAAAAAAATAGTATAGTTGCAAATTGAAAAGTCAAAAGGTAAATGAGGATGGGTTAAAACGGTGATGGAAACTTGCAATCAATGATAGGCTTAGTAACTCTAGTTTTGGATCAAGATCACATACCACAATGCTAAGGGAAGCATCCAAGTGACATGCACAATCACAACTTGCAATTAGGGATAGCCATGAGCTAAGGGTAGAATGTGGTTGTAGAATCATGATCACAACACTTAATCAAAAGGGGCAAGAGCTACTAACCAAGGATCCGTCGATGCGATTAAATAGGGTGGTTGTGTCTTTGGGTGATGCAGTTGCGGAATAGGGTTAGGTGATTTGATGAGTAGTGATGTGCTCATGAGAGGTAGAGCGACCTTGAGTGTATAGGATAAAGGCTTAGGGTAGGCACATGTGACATGAATGAAGGGATGTTAAGTTATATAAGTCGAAGGCCTAAGGGAGATGAAGCGTTAGGGAAGGGAAAGTGATGGGAAGCTGAAGAGACATAATGAAATCACGACTGCAAGGCATAAATATGTAGTAATAGCTTGATTAGGTGTGTTTGTCACTGTCACATTTAACAAAGGCAGTCAATACTGCGATGGGGTCACTCTTGCACTTAGTGATCCATAGCTCAGAGCAAACAACAAGGGTGAAAATGTGATGGGGTTTTCCCACATATATATAGGCCTTTAGTAACACATGAGGGTAAAAGGCATATTAAATGTTGAGTTGGGTTAAGGCGGTGTGATGGAATGACGTGATTGCAAGATCCCACATTATGGTAATTGAAATTATAGCGATAATGCAACAGTGCAACTTGGAGTTGCAGTTGATTTTGCAAGTCGCAAGATTAATGATGAGATGGGGTTCATAAATTTAGTAAAGTGCAATGTGTGATCTGCGGTATAAGGAAATACCTAAGTCATAAGTTGTGAATTGTGATGACAAAAGAAAATAAAGGTTCCTCTAAAGTTTGGAATTGCAATTTGCGATGGGGAAAAATTGCATCTTTAATATGAACACTCGCAATGAGGGATTTTACCTTTCAAGCTTTGATTGCATTATTGAAATGGAAGAGTATGATGTAACTTGAGACAAGAATTTTGGACATCATCTAAGTGAAAGAAGACTTAATGAGAGTGGAAATATGGTGACAAATCAGAAGAGTAATTGAAAGATTCATATGAGAAGTTCATGTGGGGGGACTCCATATATTGAGAGTGTCAAAATTTGGGGTCTTTTTCGTAGCTACAACAAGCCAAAAACTTGTTTTATTATTCCATAAGTAAACAATCATAGGGCTCCCATACTAGGGATCATGGCCCTTTACAATCCTTGATACAAACTAGTATACGTAGTATACAAAATCTAGAGCTTGAGGTCTAATCCTTTAGATGCTTAATATATCCATCAAAACAATGAAAAAATAGCTTGACCTACCTATTGTAGCAGTCCTTTTCCTTCAACCCTTTCAGTCCACTTTTCCTTTGATGTACCTAACTGTCCTTTGCCTTGAAAATCACACAATGGTCAACTCCTTTGGCCATTTTCATCTTTCTAACCACCTAGAAAGCTTATTAAATAACTCCTTGTGTATGGGCTTATCTCTTTAGCTCTTAGACTCCTTGTTGCATCCTTATCTCACAGGGAATGACACATTTCAAAGCCCTATACATTCAACTGCTCACATCAATTGTCCTCTTTGTTAGGCATCTCCTTTGACCTAACAATCTTCCTTACATCCCTCCTTTTCTTTCCCTAATTCACTTGTGGGTAGGTCTAATAGGCTTTTCCTGGACCCTCGGGCCTCCTCCCAGAGCTAGGCGAGCCTATGGCCAACCCTAGTCTCCTACAACCATGTCACAAAATTAGCCCAGGATTGCGTCTAGACCTTAAAATACTTCATTTCTCATATATTTACATAGGTAGGGGTTTGTACTAAATTATCTTGAGCTTGGATCACCCTGAAACATGCAAAAACAACAATAAAATCACACAACTTGGAAATCCACATACAACAAACAACAACCTCCTTTCATCCTTCACTAGCCTCTCCTAAGCCTTGAGGCACCTTGACCCTACTTCCTAAGGGTTTGAGGCCTATCATCCCACCTTCTTTTCCACCAACCTAACTTAGAACAACTACGACGCTCCTCATATCTTCTTGTCCACACCACGCCTTTTTGGCCCTCCTGCTTGTTGGTATGAGCCCTTTTAGCCCTAATCTAGGGCTTCGTCCCTCCTCCCCAGTCAAATCGAAACTCATCTAGATATTTCCCCTTAAATAGAAAATATAACACTATTTTTAAAACCTATCCTCCTTGTCTAGTAGGTAGGTAACTCATCCTTCTTGAAGAAAAACTTGGCCTAGTCACCAGAATAGAAATCTTCCTTTATTTCACACAGAACAAACCTCCTTCTTCATCCTCTTTAAGTTGTGGCTCTCTCTCTCTCTCTCTTAGGCTTTCTTTCTCTCACAAGAATGACTGTTATGATTGAAATGAACTCTCATAGGCCTCCAATTTATACACTTGTGTGAGTGATATTGGGGGTTTTCCTTGTCCATCAAGAAACCATTATTTTACCACTCAATAAAAAATTAGATTAACTACTTAATTAACTTGGGTCTCAAGTCCAGCACCCTGTGTCAAAACCATAACCACTCAGGTAACTTGCCCAACCAAATCCCTTTTGGTTGGTTTTCTCCATTCTGAAAGACCTTCATAACTACCCAATTTTCAACAATTAGAGCTTAAACAGTTTGTTATGCATTCACTTGACTATCTCATCATGATATAGTTCACATATTATGCTACTTAATGGAGGTAGATGTGTGAATCACGAGGATGACTTTGAATCTTGAAGCTTGGATTACATAATGAATCTCAAGGTCATCATTCATGTTGTAACTCTCTTTTAAGCAATAAAGATCTATCTTCTTTCCCCCCCAAAAAAAATTCTTTATTTATGGATGTTGTTTCATTTTTATTTAGGTTTCATGTCATTCTAGTTAGGTTGAGTTATTAGATTAAGACTTTATTCATGCAAGTTATCTTTATTGTTTGATGATGAATGAGGAAAATGTTTCTTGCGGGATGATTGTGTAGGTTATTCAATGAAATACTGGAGTTGGAGCAAGATAAAGTAGAAGTTATTTAATACTTTTCACAACCATCTAAAATTAAGTTTTTATCTCTCTTCCTTATGTCACTTACATTTTAACATGCATGCTAGTCTTTGGAGAAGAAAATATGTTATCTATCCCTCATTTTTTTTAAAGAGACTCACCCACTCAATGATGGTTTCCTTTCTTAGCCTTTAGGTAGTGCCCTATAAAAGAATTGATGACTCCACTAGGGAGAGAAATCAAGTTTCCCTCTATTTGAGAGTATTTTTATTACTTATTTTCATAATAGGAAGTTTTTAAAGACACTATAGTGTGTGAAATTAAATCTTAGATGCATGCAAGCTTACTTGATTGATTTTTAAGTGGTTTTTCTTGTTGCTTGTTTTCTCCTATGCTTGCAACTATTCTTGGAGATGTTCATGACCATCCATGTGTTTCCTTTATAAAATAGGTGGCCATGATCTTGTCAAATTTTTTATATAAGAACTCATGGCCATCTCCATTTGGTTGCTTGTTGCTGCATAGATAGGCATGGCCAAGTCCCGTGGGTGAAATTTTTAGAGTTTATAAGCCTTTTCTTATTTGATTGAGTGTGTGATTTATTGGAAAAGTGAAGTTAGGTCATTTATTGGCCTAAGCCTCTTCGGTATTCACATTTTATCTCATTTGAATTAAAAAAAAAAAGTTTAAAAGAATCACAATTTCAAGATCTTTTTTAGATTTCTTTTTCATTTTAGCAAAAGTTGCATGTTAGAGTTGGTTTGGTTTGGAGATCAACATATTCATGAAAATCCATTTGGTAAAATGTTCAAGTGAGTTAGTTGTGTTTTCAAAAACTCTATTTAAAAAAGGAACCTCTTAATTCCTTCTAATTTGTGTAATATTCATTGAAAGGAATGTAGGTTTTAACCCCGTACAGAAATTACCTGCATACGAATTCTAAATCACAGGAAAAATAAAAATGCGAGAGCATAACACATAAAACACATATACACAAATATTTCCCACTGGATCCCAAAAACGAGACTACCAGCTTGATTTTTCATTATGTTACATATTTATACATGCCGAAGCATCCAATACCATGGACTGAAAAACCATCGTGTCCAAAACCATGGACCGAAAAACCATAGGTAGGTTCGCCCAACCTAATATAGGGTCCAAAAAGAAATTTTCCTGGGGTGCTGCCCCGGACCTCGTAGAGGGGGGCTCCCCGCCCCCCTCAAACCCCCCAGACAGGGGGGGCTACCACCCCCATGTGACCCCCCTACTGCGCAATCGGCGCAACGAAGGGGGGGCTCTGCGCCCCCTCTAACCCCCCAGTTCACTACGTAGGGTAGTCGTGGAAAGAATATAACACAACCCAACAAGGAAAAGAAACATTTGTATGTTTCATTTTAATCTTATTTTTTGTATAAGATAAATAAATTTAAAGAGTCAAAAACACCATTGAAGTTCACATCATACCTTTGATTAAACAACAAACACTAAAAGAAATATTATTCTAAAAATAGCTATACATTTTGTTTATAGCAAACACATTTTGGTCTCAATTCTAGGGCCTTGATGTAAGGTTAGAAAGTAAATACTCTAAGGCCACATAATTGAACTAGAAATTAGATAAAGAGTAACAAATCCATAAGTAGCAAAGGTAACTTTCTAGGAAATCATATCTAACACATTTGTCAAACACTATAGTCAAGCTAAGCAAGTACAAAAGATTATTCACTTTCTTCTTGTTTGGTGGGATGTCATATGTAAAGCTATTTTGGATTAAAGTGGAATATCTGTAGGCTGACACAAAGTTTCTCTAAAGCTTTGGATTGAGGGCTTGGTCATGTATTCCTTTCTTATATACATATACTTGAATCATGTTTTTCCCCTTCACTTTTGATTGTGAAGTGGTATACTTAGTATATTTTTGTGGCATATCACACAAGTGACTATAAGTGGCAAGTACTTGTGATACTCAAGGAAAACACATAATCTTTATTTTAGCTCCCTTGAAGGGTTCCCATCTTCATAAGGGTACTTGAACCTTGGGTTTTATGTGAAGGTTATCATAACTATATCTCACACCTTTGTAATTTTATCATAAGTATTTTACTCCTATTTTGATAGAGCCTTTAGACCCTTTTCTTATCAAGGTGGGTGAACCACCTTTGCATTCTCCTTTTTTATTTTTGAGTAGTTCACATATTATGTTAGGTGTTAGTGGGTCATCTAGTGCAAGAATACCTGCTCTCACTACCTCAGATGTGTTTGGAGGAGACACCATTGGTACCTCCATGCCACTTGTTAGTGGAGTAGCCACTCCCATTTCTATGCCTTAGACATCAAATGCTCCTAGATAGGGAACTTAGCTAGACATTACACTAATTCATCCCTTAAGTATGACTTATTTTAGCATGCCCACTATGTTCACATAGTTTCCTAGATCTAGGTTAAATTTTTATGGCCGAAAAGGCCTTGGTTACAACATTAATAATGGGTTTCCATTTATATCCATTATACTTATAGCTATCTTTTCAATTTGTATTGCATTTTTTCCTTCAATTGAAATTTTTAACATGGAGCTAGCCCCACAACCAATGTTTCTCCTATCTAGGGGAAATTAATGCCCTTGGGTACAAAGGTGTGGTGGGGGGGGGGGGGGGTGTGAATTTATGAATTACAATGGGATACAAGGCCCATCATATATTTATCCATCATAATTCATTTACCGACTCTTAATTTCCATTCTTGGCTACCTTGATCTTACCAGGTATATCCCAATTGACAAATGACCCCATTCAACATCACCCATCATGGTAAATAATGCCTACTAAACTACTGCATGACATAACCAAGTTTTATGGGCGGTATAGAGAGAATCCTTTTACTCATGTCATTATATTCCACTTATTATGTTCATCCAATTTCTTGGTGGAAGATAGTGTTATATTATGTATTTTCCAATGCACCCTGATTGGGAGCACCACTAAGTATTACATTGAGTTTGGATGTACTTCATTTCATGATTTTTTATCTTTAGCAATGGTCTTCGTAACCCATTTTCAACTTCTTATCCATTATAAAACTAAAGCATAGCTCTTTATGCCTTTGTATCAATGCACCACCACTCATATATCCAATCATATCCATGAATGGAGACAATAATATAGGCTCATCAAGTCCAAAATTTTGAACCAATTTCTAGTGGATTAGTTTGTTAAGTCCTTTCTTTCCCAATATTTCTAAGGATTTCATGATATTAGGATCCCTAACTAAAGAGAAAGTTATATTATGAGCTCAATAACTAGATCTCATTTACTCTCAAACATCAATATACCCTTCTAAATCTACCACAAGACCACATGTTGATGGCGTGTTTAGTTCCATTTCCCATTTTCTAATGGCCAATTAGTAGGATAGATGTTGCAAATGACTCTCATAATCTTCCTATGACTATGAAAACATCACAAAATCCCTTGATCCCCACCCAAATCTCCAATGTTCATTTGATCCAATCAACAAATATGAATAACAATAACCATTTTGGACGCCAAAAGAAGAATAAATAAAAAAGTCTATTCTTAGGAAAAAAACTACCCCTTATACTAATGTGAATGCGAGAGGCACTAATTAGCAAAAGAAAATGAAATTTCCTGCAAGGTATGGATTGGATATCATCCTACTCATAAGTGTTCTCAAATGGATGAGATTCATAGATACTTATCCCAACAACAACTTGGCATCCTAATGAATCCATTTCCCCTGTAGTAGCAACAAATGGCTGTGATGAGCTCTACAATTCTAAAAGGAGGAACATAGGGAAATCTCCAATAAGGGGCCAATAACACAAATTCTAACATTTACATGTGTGGAAAAGATATATATATATATATATATATATTATATATATATATATATATGAAAGTACTAAGTGTGGTTCTCCTAATAAGGATATGCCTTCGTCCTAGCCCAGTGGCTCTATGCTAATAGAGAAGCTCTTAGCTATCTAATGATACAATGCTTCAACCCCCTAAAGGTGTCTTATGAAGTTATATACACAACCCAAATGTTCTATGCACTAATAATTATATAGTTACTATATTTGAGGATTTGGTTTGACCAAGATCTGTTATCTTGTCCCTTAAGGTCCTTCAGATTTGTTTGATGTAATAGAAAGAATTATTGATCACAATTAGTGGAGTTGATCCCTTAGAGACTCATCTCATTACATTTTACCTTGAAAAGAGTCATCGTTGGCTTCCCCACTATATTTCTTTCCGAATCCAAGTATCTTCATGTGGGACAAACACTTTTCAATGTGTTATTAATGAAGAGGCATTTGTTTGATCTGGAATTATGAAGGAACTAAATGAAATAAAAAATTAAACAAAAACATAGAGATACAACAATACTTAACTTCAATTAATAAATAGCCAATGTTGAGAACTATTTACAAGCATATGAAAATAAACTAGCTTGGACGATGGTAGATAATATTTGAGAAGATATGTGATGACTACATGCCTTTTGAATTGTGTTACAATGAAGCTGAAAGGCCTTTTTATCATAAAGAATAAGTGTGAAACCCTAGCCCTAAGAGAAGAAGCGCCAATGATTTTGGGCCCTGTTGGGGTAAGTTCGACCGCCAACTTCCTGAGGTCGTAACTTTGGCATATGATCTTCGTTTGGATATCATGATACCTCATTTTTAAGATCTACATGAGGAGGAATCAAAATAATGTATGAAACAAATTTTGACACTTTTCTAGTCTTTTCATTTTCCGAAAAGACATCTTTTTGGACCTCAAAATGACCCCAAAAGTTTAGGACTCGAAAAACTACCAAAACTAGAAATTTGTGCTAGAATTAAGGAAACCGAAAGGAAATATTATTGGGGCAAGGAAAATTTTAGCGGATAATATTCGCAAGTGGGCTAATTTTTAATGATTTTCTAAAAAAAAGATTCGCCAATTTCCATTTTTTCTAAAAAAGATTCGCCCCAAATTTTATAATATAAAATTATTTTACATTTAAAATCACCAAAATTTTACAAAGACTATATATATAATTAGTATAAATTTGAATATTTTAATAAGGATATCAACAAAAAATTTACAGTTTGCATGTTGGGGACTAGTGAGATTCGCCAAGGTTTCTAGACTTTAAGATAAATTTACATCCTTAAAATTTTCCCTGATTGGGGGTCCAAGTGGATTAGGCAGGTGGCCACCAATATCCATCTAGATCAATCCTGCCCCCTTTGGAAGAAATGGTCCCCATCGCATTGAGTGAATTCATGAGATGGGGAAACTTTTGCTGAACTTGGTCCTTAGTGAGCCACTTGCCTTGGTGCAAGAGTTGGCCAAGTTTGAAAACCCAATATAGTTGGATCCTCTATTGGCGAGTGGGCTTGATTTGTGTGTCCATGATTTGATCAATTGTGGCTTGTTCAATGTAGTCGAGGTTGTGCTCTGTTGGTTTCATTTGCTTACCAATGTCTTATGTATCTATCAATGGTGGAATGTATGCCCAAACACAGTCTACATTGAACACTAAGTGTAGGCCAAGGAATGGGACAATGCTGAGCTCAAAAGCATTGTCTCCCACAACCTTGTTGATGGTGTAAGGCCCATATCAGAGTTGTTGAAGCTTCTGATGGGCTCTAGTAAGGTGTTTCTTTTGCAAATGTAACCAAACTTTTTCGCCCACTTGAAACTTATGTGGCACCCGATGTTGATCATGATGTTGTTTGTACTTCACATTAGCTTTATCTAGGATATCATGGACTTGCTTGTGAATTTTCTGGATGCATTCAATAAACATGGTGGCTTTATCAGCTTCAGACTTAACATGTGTAGAGTCTGCCTTTGTAGTCGCAAGAAGCATTATGAAATCAATGCAACACATTTGTTAGAATCCCATGCTCATTTGAAATTGGTTGTGGCCATTAAACCACATAATAAAAAATACATTCACTCATCAAAATAAAGAGAAACTTAGATCTTATTAAACATGGGAAAAATCCAACCTGGTTCGGGACTTCGACGTACCACCCAACCATAGATTAGTTGAACCAAATATTTCTTTCAACCAAAGACCCTCGTGCCATATTACAAGCATGAATGTGGGATCTCATGGGATAACCAATCCATAAACAACCAAAGTAATCCAAAGGTTAAACCACCTCCACCCTCACCATACCGTGATCTCACCTAAACCAGTGTCAAGATCACAAAACCAAACCGAGATTGGATGCCTCAGAATTTCTTCTTCAATAACTTGAGGAATATTCCCATCTCCACCCTTAGGCTTTACCATGTATCCCACCATTACCGGTCAAGGGATTCCTATGCCTTTGGGAATTTCCCTGAGACCAACTCACCCAAATCCAAAATCTTTTGGCGATCCAAAGCTCAAACCGAGAAAAGTGTCATCACACCATGGATATCTGGAAATGGCAAGGCTAGGCTAAAATCCACTGTCGAACCCTGACAAAATCCATGCTAATGATAGTAAAAGAACCAAATACCGACATGCACATACCATGCATGTCAAAACCAGCTAGGAAAGCATACATGAAACTTGTTACCTACAAGTATCCCTGCTGAAGCTGCTTGATCCAACTTTTCCTTACTTGATCATTGCTTTCCTTATCCTTCCTTTTCCTCTTGGTGCTCTTCTCCTCTCTTAGACTAATTCCAAAACTGAACTGACAAAAGGCTACCAATTGATGCTCTGATGTCTTTTTATTATTCATACCTGTAATTTCTTCAATTTTCCATAATTTTCCTTCATTTTCCTCTTCACATGCAACATGTGACCTTTCACCTTCATTTTCTCATAAATTTCTTTACTTTCATAAATAAACTGCAAAAAATACCTTTTTTCCTTTCCAAAGCCTTAGCAATTTCCTTTGCCAATTTCCCTTAGCCATAAATACAACAAGTGATTCCCACTAGGATATTTTTCCCAACATTCAACTTGGAATAAGTGTCCCTTAACCGTGGTCTTATTTTGCATTTATTAATTTTTATTACATGAACTTTTAACCTGGGTTTGCTACAGAACCCTCCCCCTTAGGGGAACACTGCCCTCAGTGTTTTATGGCACCTACAACCAACAAAACCGTTGAAAAGAAAAACATATTACCCATGAAGCTTTATAACCTAGTGGAATTAGGCAATACAATAACAATCCTTGACAAAACATCACATAACCTTAGTAAATACTTTTTTGGAGTTCTTTACTATGTATGTGACCTCACACCACATACACAGTAAAGATCTCTAAAAAAAATTTACTATTATTATGGACTCTGTTAGCCTACATGCTTTTATCACGTTTCTAATTCTATAAAAATGTCTTACTAAAAAATTTAACTACTTAATAAGTATGAACTACCTAACATACTTTATTTCATAATAATGATGACCCTTTTACATTAAATAACTACCCACTAAATATGACTTAGAATTTATTTTCAAAAAAATATGGTTCATTAATTAACTAACCTATGAATACCCCAAATTAAGAAGATGAGAATAAGACTGTAACACTCATTGTTTGTCTAGGCCTTTGGTGCACCCAAGTACTAAAAAATGTGAGGTAAGCTATGCACTCCATTCCACCTGTGGGTCGTGTTAGCGTTTGAGATTTCACCTAGGCTGAGATAGACAAACCTCAAAGCTACATCAAACCATTTCACCTCGTAGCTAGCCCTACAGGGTATGAGAAGGCTCTCTCGGGTCAAAACTCGATGGATTTTGTCAATAGGATGAGTTGACCAATTAGGAACAAGGATTTTAGGCTAGTAAACTGATATGGGGGATTGGTTTAGAGTTTTTGGATTTTTTGATGGCAATTGGAGGGAGTGCAATTCAGGGTGCGGGGATTGAGCTCAGTTTTTGCAGGTGATTCGTTGGGGCAAGGTAGGAATCTATGCTGATGCCTTTAGTTGAAAGAGATGATCAAGGAGGAAAGGAGAAAAGCTAAAGAAAAGAGGGCAAACAATGAATTCGAATCCTCTCTAGACAGTGGAAAACATAAATATTAAACAAAATTGAAAGCTGAGCATGGCATGCATGAATTCAAACTTTATCACTTCTTTTGTTTAATTAGCAGCAAGAGATTAAGAGATGGAACACATAAACACACTTACAATGACAAGTAGGAAACACACCATCAACATAATAATCCACAAGAATCCACAATGAAGTCTGCAAAACCCTGGCCTTCCTTTTCCCCAAATT